>JAXCLQ010000004.1:4734318-4754148 GCA_035584115.1 Cedrela odorata
TCCACATTTTAATTTTGTAACGTTGCAATTACAACGTTTTAAATTATTTTATTTTTAATTTTTAATTTTTAATTTTTTCCCATATAAATAATCATCCATTTTCTTTCTTCAAATTATTTCTTTTACTTACTCAATTTCTTTCAACTCAATTTTCTTCATCTCAACACAATACTTAAATTTTATTAGTAATTTTAAATTAATTTAGTTTAAATAAAATGCACCGAGAGTATGTACGTAGGATTAATTTTTTCTTTTTCATATTTTTATATACAAAATGGGATTTTATACATCTCATTGAGTTTTTGATTTTATTTTATTTTTTAAAATAGGGAGATAATTAATCACATTATACGATAGATCATTACTGTTAATTTTATTTTATTTTTAATTATCAGTAGTCATGTAAAAATTAAAATTCACATGCTACCTTTCGATGAAAATATAAAGCTCCCACCATTAACAATAATTAAGAGAGAAAATTAATAGTTTTTTTTACATTTTGTTATATATTTTATATATTAAATTGAATTTTTATTATACTAAGAATATTAACATAAATAAATGTTATTATAATTGTTAATACAAAATATTTATATAATATTCTCCATTTGATGAAAACGTCTCTATCTTATAAAATGTGAATTTGTTTATTAATTATAATACATAAATTCAGGCAAACAAAGAATTATGAACAAACATGCATTTTATAATAATTTTTATTGAATAAATTATAATTAAAAAAATAATAAATACACCTTTAAGTGTTGACAAAATAATAAATAAGAACACATTTTAATTTCTAATGTTATTAAACAATTAAAGTATGTTCTTATTTATTATTTCGCGAAAAGTCAAAGACTTATCTATTAATACTTTTAATTATAATTTAATGACATAATTAAACTTAAATTAAATGTTTGCCAAAATCACGTTACATTATTCACATTAGACCAGCTATAACGATTGAGATGCAAAGTCGGTTAGACACCTGCATGCTTTCCTGCTTCAAAATTGAATAGTCATTTGTTGGAATTTAGATAAATAAATTAAAGAATCAATACATATGAAAGAATATCAATATTTATAAAGCAGATCAATAATTTCAAGTCAGAGACTTCAAAAATAATTACAAAATCGAAATCAAAACTAACCTAGAATTGAACCGAAACCGATCCAGAACCAAAACCGAAATCGAAACCATTGATTTGAACTCGTTAGATAGCACTATGCTAAGGTACTGGCTGAAGTTTTGGTAAATTACTTATTAGAGTGGAACATTGACAATAAGCTTTCTACTTTGACGGTTAATAATTGCAGTATAAATAATACTATGATTGAGTACATTTTAGAAAAGTTTTTTGATAGTGCATTTTTATTAAATGGAAAGTTATTTCATATGCATTATATTGCTCACATATTGAATTTAATTGTGAATAAGGGAATGAGTGTAATAAATGAGAGTATTAAAAAAAATTGTAATAGTGTGCTATATTGGATTGGTACCCCTAAAAAAGATGAAATATTTGTTGGTAGTGCTCGTAAATTAGACATTTCATGCATTAAGAAGATAGTTGTTGATGTTAAGACTCAATGGAACTCCACATACTTAATTCTTTATACGGCTTTAATTTATAAAGATATTTTTTCTCTTTTCAAACAACTAAATCAATAATATAAATTTTTGCCTAGTGAAGATAATTGGAGGTTTGCAAAAGAAATATATAATAGGCTTAAATTATTTTATGAGGTGACTACATTATTTTTTGAGACTATGTATCTTACATCCAATTTTTTTTTCCAAACATTTGTGAGATTAAATTGTCAATTTATGAGTGGATAAATTCTAACTATGAAGAAATAAAATTAATGCTTGAAAATATGATTGTGAAGTTTGATAAGTATTGGAGTGTAGTTTATGGATTAATGGAGACAGTTGTGGGAGTGAGATTAAAAAAATTCAAAAATTTTGTTATGATTTTGTGAAAAATTATTAGTTTCAATGTAAGTAAGGTGAATAAAATTATCAAATAAAATCATCAGTTACTTCATCATTCAAAATAAATGCATTTTCCACAAAAATTGTAGCACATTTGGCACGCTTTGATTATTTTTAGACTCAAGCTCTAGTACTATTCACACTAAGTTTCAAATTGGACTATTATTTGAATGAACCTATTATTCCAAGAACTAAAAATTTTGATATATTGAATTGGTGGAAAGCAAATGAATCAAAATAGCCTACTTTATAAGTAATTGTCATAGACATTTTAGCCATTCATGTTTCTGCAGTTGCATCTGAGTCAACTTTCAATACTAGTGGTAAATTTGTGTCTCCATATCGTAGTCGATTTTATTCAAAAACTCTGAAGGTTTTAACGTGTGCTCAAAATTGGTTGTGGACAGAATTTAATTACAAGAAAGTTTATTTGTATTTCTAAAAATTATTATTATAGAATTTAATAATTTTTGCATGATTTTCGAATAAAAGAACTTGCGAATACTTTTACCCAATTGAAAAAAAGAAAATTCATGCATATGTTATGGATAACATTACTTACCAAATTGACGGCTTACCACTTATTATTTAATTTTTACAGAATAAGTTGCTTAAAATGGTGAATGTAAGAACTTGATTTGGAGGCTATCATTGGAGTATTTATATATTTTTGTTATAGATAATCAAAGATTTGGTAATGCATCTTTTGCATTCTTAAAATTGTATGATGGAGGTTATTTTGAAATTTTTGAGTTTGATTGAATTATTGTGGTATTTGAGAAGGTTTGAAAATCTTTGGTTTAACTTATTAATGATAATGAAGTATTTTAGTAGAAAAATTATAATTATAAAGTTTAATGCATGCGTATAAATTTGTGCACCTTAACTCGATATGTGTGGTGTTTGTTGAATTATAGAGGCATCACAAATAGGGCTAGGCATGACCCAATTTCATTTAAGTTTTTTTTTTTCATACTAGATTAGAATCAAAATTTTTAATTTTTAATATTTTTATCCCCCCGAATAGAATATTACAACTAAACTGGACCAATTCATTTCGGTCCAGTTTAGGCTTGTCAAACATAAGGAAAAGAAAAAAAATCGTTTAAGATTTTATTTTTAATTTTAATCTAATATGGTTAATTGTATTATAATGAATAGAATTATCTATTGATAATACATCACATATATTTTTAATAAATTTACAAATTTATCTCTAATTTTCGGTTGGATTTGATATTTTATTAGCTAAAATTAATAACCAAATTGATTCATCTGGTTTGGCAAAAAAGAAAAGTTGGATTAAATTTTAAAATTTTAAAATCGAACCCCTCCACTCTCTCTTTATTACTTCTTTATTGGTTTGCTATATTTCATTTTTATGCCTCTAGTTTTCTTTAACTACTCCTAAGCTAGTAGTCCACAACAATTGTATCACATTCTTATATGTTATATTTGTTGCAAGAAAGTAGAATAAGGGTTTGTTTGGATTGAGTGCATAGTTGTTGTTCAGCAAAATTATTAAATATTAAGTGAGTGATTTATAATTAAATATTAATTATTAAATAAAATAAAATACTTTAATTAATGTACCTTTGATCATTGATTACAATATGTTATATATATATATATATATATATATATATAACTAAGCTAAAAATTGCTTAAACAGCAGCCGAAAGCTTCATTTATTTGTTTACATTGCACTGGAAGAGGAACAAAATTTGCAGCAATACATTTCTCTCCAAGCATTTATACAGCAGTACAGGATTCCTATTGGCATTTTCAGTAAAGTAGACTTCACTTGACATTCAACCTTGATTGCTGCAATTTTCTTTTTCTATTAGCTTTGTGGATCATGCTGAGGCAATGTAACTTTTTCCGGCTGTGTGGTTAGCAATGTATTGTTTGTACCAAGTTGCTGATTGTCTTCGAGTTCTCTTGAGCGTGGCATAATCAACATGGTGAAGTCCAAAGCTTAGTGTATATCAATCCAGGAACAAAGAGTTAAAAACTTAATTCCTTACCTTACTGCTGTTCCCGGGGCATCCAAATAGCTGGTCATGTACTGTACTCTCTTGACATCATTGAGTAGAACTTCAATGCAGGAACTGGGATTGTCCTTCTCACCAAACCCTGTAAGACAGGCCACAATCACATTGAAGAATTTGAAAACAAAATGTGACCAAATGTTAAAGCAACCGTTTGATATTTTTTTCTGCTCACTATTTTCTGTGATGTACATTGGAATGTTATTGTATATCTCCTTGATATATGTTACTATTTTGTTCATTCCTTGAGGATAAACGTATTGAATACACCATTTTTTTTCGATATCAGTCTGCATCAATTAAAGGCTCAAGTATTGCACCCAAAAACAGAAAATAATAGAAATGGTAATAAACTGAGAGAACCTACCGGTTGTCCAATGAATACACCATTTTTTTTCTGCTGTCGGCAATATAAAGCCTTCTGACCTAGAATTTCCCGGCCCTGGTTCACATACAGAGAAAATGCAGTCTTTTACATAGAAACTGCTATAATGATTGATGCTGATGAAGTCTAATCCATTCTTCAGCTTCTCCAGATCATATCATGAAAATACTGGTAGGAGGATTTCATGCATTTCTGCGGATATTTCCCGAATACAATTGGATCTAAGAACCTGCATTGTACTTTTAGATGGAGTCAGGATACCAAGTTCTACAATTGTCACTATAACCATACAAAAGGACTTAAGATTTGTTGTTCTGTAAATGTATATGAGATGAAAATGCTTACCAGTTCATAAAGAAAGCTTGAGCTCTCTCGGTTGCTAATTTGTCTTCTGAGGAATTGCTGATAGGTTCAAGCCATATGGTATTCATAACAATTCCAATGATACCTCCCTGTTCTTTCTGAATATTTATTAAAACCATGGTTCAGAATAAAGCTCTACTTATTCAACTTTGAATAAAATTGCTGCTGGAACTTAGAACATCTACTTAAATTACCTGGTACTCAGTTCTGTAAATTTTGACAGCCGCTGCATGGGATAGAATGATGTTGTGAGCTGCAACGAAAGGCTCTTTCTCTGAATCCCCATTAGTACAATTCCCATATAAGCCTGAGCAGTGAGATGGAGAGTAAATCCCTGACTGATAGCCACGAATGACTGCAATATTCGGCTCATTGAAAGTGGCCAAGTACTTCACCCTATCTCCAAAGTATTTGAAACATGTCTGCATAATATTCAAAATCTTCCCTAAAAAATGCTTAATCTCAATTAGTTGGTAAGATTAATTATCATAGTACCAGAGACGAGCATAAGAGAACGCTGTCACTTACTTCACTTTGAGACTTAACCAAGCTCCATATCTGTCTTCAAGTTCCTGAGGAATGTCATAATGAGTCAATGTCACAAAGGGCAGGATCCCTGAAATCAGAACCAATCAACATTTTAATTCAAGTTCTAGCCTAACTTTTCAAGTCCTGACATGTTTCTGATCAGATTTTGTGGCTTGAAAACTTTTCCGGTAGAACTAGAGTTGATCACCTTTAAGAAGAAGAGCATTGATGAACTTGTTATAATGATCAATGCCAGCCCAATTCACAGCTCCGAATCTTCCCCCTTGTTCAAAGTTAACAAGATCATGGTGAGTTACAGAAGGACAAGTACAAATATGCTCATCCCTTTAGAAGAACTATGGAAACTCACTAGGTACAATTCGTGCCACGGTATAGAGAAACGATAGCTATTGATCGGAAATCGTCCGTGAGATCCAAGTCTTTCTGTTTTATCATGTTATCAAAAACTAAAATTATCATTTTCCATATCTGTCAAATTTTCACTGAAAATACGAGAACACGTTATTTAAATTAGGACACCCTCTATTTCTTCCATCTTCATTAGAAAATAAGACACAATTTCCTTCACTGGAATCGTCACTAGGCTCAATTTACAGTTCTTGATTCGGTTTAAGCATTTTGCCCATCCCTTAAGCACTAAAAAACCTGATATTCAGTGTCCTCCCGTGATTTGAGATCCCAAATATCATTGTTTCCATGGATTAATATTTTTCTATTAGCCAATTACAAATTGCTTGACTGGTGACCAAACGAGCTCAAAATGAGTCACAACTACAGAGAGATGAAAAAGCCAATCCAGAGAGAAAAGAAATGCTGAAATACAGTCAAACTTTAAGCAAGTGGGATCTGTAATCAAACAATTCAATCATATTAGCAATGCAAATCTAAGGTGTGAGTCACACCCATTATCAGCTGTCTCCATCCAAAACTCAGAGTCGATTTGACATATCAGCTACTAAATATCATTTAATACATTTGGTAAACATTTTCTTTACAAACAAGCATACTAAAATTCATAAACATTTAACACACGCAATTTGCTAAATTATCAATGATGCCGTTTCTGTAGAATTTGATTATATATGAGAAGAGTAAATTCTGTTCAGTTTTCTCTAATGCCTGAATTGGAATATGATAAGATTCAAATTGACAAACCAGCCATGGCAAGAAATCTGGATAGAATCATTTTGAGAAAACAAAGGAATCAAATTGTTCATGTGGCTCTGAGTTAAGAAGTTTGTTAATATGGGAAAATTGCTGTAAAAGCAAACAAGAGGGAGCTAGGATTTAGAAAGCTGGCTGGATGTTCATAAGGGGCGCATAAAGTTAAATGCATGAATTAAGTTACCAGAAATCGATGGTAATGATCCACAGCAATATCTCCATTACTTCCATCCATGATGTTACCAGCAACAAGTTTCAATTTCACATATTTCATAGACTAACAAGAAATGGTGGAAAGAAATGAAGCGTCAAAGCTAGCTGTGAAACATAAGGAAAACAGTAACCAGGCTTATGAGTTAAATTATCCCAGTAGTTGAGGCCTTTGCCATCAGTCAAGAAAGCTCCCTCAAACTGCAAAAAACCAAAAACATGCATAAAAATGAATAGAAACTGAAACATTCTAACTGTTCTAGTTTATGTAGTGCTTGTGTAAGAAAGAATCTGGTAAGAAGAAGATGCAGTTCCAAATAGGAAATTTCTTGGGAATGGAGATGAATTCAATCCTTCTTTCTCTGAGATAGTGGTATTACATGATACCACTAGAACTGAAAAGCACATTCCGAACACAAAGAAAACATGATATCCCTCTGAAAGCTCCATAACACTGAATCTGATGCTGTACTCCACTTCTACAATTACAAAGAGTGGTCAATCTGGAAATATAAACACAGAGATTTAAATCAGAAAATATAAACAGAATGGCCCTCTTGATATCAACACAAGTGATTGCTAAGTAATACTTGGCTGCATGTCATGTAGAACTGTGCAGTGAACTGAGAAAAAGCCGACACCAAATTTTGTAACATGGAATCCTAACAAACCAAGCCAAAAGCCCCTTGTTCAGGCAATTTTTGTTGTAGAAGTTAGGATAGCTATTTCTAAGTGGGTGCCTATAGATCATTATTGTAGTCTTCCTTTGGAAATGGTCCTGCATAATCATATTTAGAATTGGACCCAACAAATAGAAAGAGTGACATTTTATTTCTCAAATCAGTCATATTCTATAATCTGTGGCTGCAAATAAACCTTTTTGATCTCCATTCTCTAAAATAATAGAAAGAGTCCAGAAAAAATGAAAACTGGAAAATTGAAAATGATGGTTAAATTGACAAAAGTAGAAAGGCAACCAATGAAATTTATCGATGGCCCTGAAACAACAGGAGAGTTTTCAAAATGTATTGAGATTATAATTCAGTTTGGAATCTCCTGGCGAATATGTGTGAGAAAATCACGTCATTTAGGTATCGTTATTGTCATGATTAAATACCAGGATATGACTACAGAACCAATCATCAGTCAGGTTAATTGCTTGAATAGCAAAATGATGGTTCATTGCACTGTGAAATATAGATTCTATATGTCATGTTTTATTCAGGAGAATCAAAAGGAAGGAGAAATTTTCCAAAGAAAACTATTGGCAGTTGAAAATGACATCTTCAATTAATTATAGTGACCCAATATGCCAAAAATAACAGTTCTTCCCAACTTTACAATTCTATGTAATGTCCCAAAGAGTGAGCAAGAAGACAAAAGACCATGTCTTATGACATAGAAATCTCAAATCCAATGTTCACTAAAATGGTGTAGGATAATCAGTTAGTTTCTGTTCCAGATATTTTTTATATCGATTTGCACATTAATCTTAATAATTCAGTGCTGAAAATGTAGCAATTCAGACTGAAGAAAATTTTGCAAGATAACCCTTTAAAAATAACTTGGACCTTGGAGGGAGTGATCTCTCATTAGTCTTGTAAATACCTCTCAGAAATGATAAATTGAAGGTGGATGAATATTATGGTGCCAAGTGAATCACGAGGAAGGATGAATTAACAATGTTAAATTTTCCTTTTTCACAGATTAGAGATAGTGAGAATTATGTAAGTTATATTAGTCATTTGTGCAACGATTATTCCAAACTTCTGGGCATGTAACTCTTATTGCAGTGAATTAAAACCCAGATGTCTGTGTACGTGCCCAGATGTCGAATAAGCCATGTCCAAGTCCAACTACCCCAAATTGCAGTGAATTTAAACCCAAGCTTGGCCCATCCCAATCAACAAGCCCATCAGTGTACACAAAATTGGCCTTCAAAGGATCAACAACACAGGTTCCATTTCTTTACCTTTTTTCTATACGATGCCAACAAGAGGAAGAGGTCCCAAACCCCAGTGTCAATTATCATTTTAGTTTGAATCAACAACCTCTAAATTGGGAAGTATTTAAACACCTATGGTTTTGATCCTGGAATTTGAGCCAGACAGATGCTATGCCCTGAAGTTCAGAAATGGGGAACTGTAATTATGATTTTTTGCATTTATCTTACAGAAGGGAAATAAATCAATCAAGAACTCTTATTAAAATTAACATTAATACGGCTCGATTGATTGCAGGCATAACACATTATTCTTATTTACTACAAAGGCATTTACCCCACAATCTGTGATCAGAAGAAACAAAACTTTAGTCTACCAAGTTGCAAGTGTTATAAGATCATTGGAGATACTACTCTTCATTATAGGAAGAACCATCGTTCAATCCACTTGAGCAGGAACTAATTTGCAGTCATAATCATCAAATCTGACTTCCTTACGAATAGTTCCAGTAGAATTCTTCTCCTCATCGTCTCTCACCTTTATGCTGCAAAACTACCGGGGCATCCTTCACTTCTCGCAGCTTTGCCTGCTCAAATATTTATTGGAATATTGTCAGCTTCATTGCAAACTCAATTTAGATACTGTCATGTATATTTTTCCCTAGGCATCTCTTGAATCAAGCATGACATTCACAGGAAAGAACAATGATGAACTTGGTTCTTTCCCCTTCTTGTCAGTGGCCCTAAAGAAGATCAAAAGGATGTTCTGCAGGGCTTTTGTCTTATATAAACTAGTGGGCACTAGAAATATGCAGAGTAGAAAATTTGTCTGCTCATTGTAAGGCTTTTGGTCTCAGAAAAAATCTTACTGACAGATTTTGAATTTGTCATACTCAACTAGAAAGATAAGAGAATTTTACCTGTGAATAGAGGAAAGTGCCAAGAATAGCGATGGCAGCTCCAAGAGCATTTATGGGTTGAACTGGAGTGTGGAAGATGATGATGGAGGAGACTATGACGGATATTCGCTTCATCGTGTTGCCGATGCTAAATGTCAGCGGAGAGATTTGATCAAGAGACATGTATGAAACCTGATTATACAAATGATAGAAGATACTCTGTGCAGCTATCCACCTGTGTCAATCCAGAGCCACAAACTTTTCTTAGTAAGACATGGGGAAAGATTATTTTAGAAAAATAGGAACCACTAGAAAATTCAAACCTTCACATTTTAATGCTACTTCATTTTATCAAAACCTACCAAAATAGGAAAAATAACATTCTGCTTATCAGATGAGACATGTCAAACATTGTGCCAAAAAACCAAGGAGATCAAACACATTTTGTCCATGACAAAAATCATTACACAAAAAGTCTAGTGCTCAAATTGCAGTCAACCAAATATCTAATCAAAGTTTATAATGTTTCAAATCAAACTAGGACTTTTTTTCTAATATCAAAAAGAAAGGAAGTGTCTACTTTCTCCAAATCCTTGAGATATATTATGCAAATGCAGCTAAAATCAGATAAAAATATATTTCCCATCAATTTTTATTTTTATTTTCAAGAAAAATAATATATAGGACAATAAATTTCCAGAGCTCAAATAGTAATACATGAATGATGAGAAAAAATTTAGTTTATAAACATTCAAAACAAGCAATTTCAACTAATGAATCAGGTCACTTTAGTTGACAAAACAATAGTAACATGCTCAGATTGTCTGTCATCAGTGTCACATCTCTTGGGACATTTAGTTCTATAAACTCTAGATCACCTCAAGTGATTTAAGTGCAAATTTATGTTTATAATCATGCCAACCCTGATTAACTCCAAAACCTTTTAAAAATCAGTATAAGGCAACAAAACTCTTACTACCTATCATCTTTTTTTATGTGTAATAAAAGATTGATATAGCAAAAGTAGGCTATGGAGAAGATCCAGCAGAAAGATAACAATTCAAGTAAAATTCAAGGTCATAGTAATTACCATACGAAGTTGGGTCCAATTTGAGCAAGAGCATTTTGCCAGCCAGCAGCCCACATCTGAGGGCCCTCCACAGCAAATGCAAATGGTGTGAGAATCAAAAGAGACAACATAGACAAACAAGCATAGTAGTTCATTCCGCTAACAGACTTTCCCTTCATCCCTTTCTTTGAGAAAATGTTCCGAAACACAAATGCCAAATTTGATATCATGGCTCCCATAAATCCTAAAAAATCACAGTAATCAAATTCAGCAATCAAACCAGCAACATCCACACTAACATACTCAGATAATTGTATTAAATCTTTTCAAATGTTCATCTCACCAGTAATGTTAAAATTGAGCTCTGTGACAGCAGCAAGTGCACAGCCTCCGATGATCGGCACCAGTGACATATAAACCGGCATTGGAAACGTCTCACCCAACAAGAACCTTGAAACCAATACACTGAAAGCAGGCTCACCACTCTTGATGATATGAGTGAATGAGACTGCAACTTTTGACATACTCACTGTTGCTGCTACATGCCCAATAGTATGTGCCACCGCAACCTAGACAGAAATTCCACCAGAAGTAAGTACTACAAATCTAAATTGCTAAACCTCCATTGCTCTTCTTCTCTACCAAGATAACTTACAAACAAAAATATACAAATTTTATAAACCATCGAAACAAGTGAACGAAAACGCAAATTTAACTCACGGGAAATAAGGTCTTCCAAAACTCACGATCGGTTTTTGGGGCATCAGCGATTCTCGTAGCCCAAGAAATCAACATCATGAGAGACCCGCAAGCCAGTGAAAGCGTAGAAGTAAGCCAAGGATAAGGAAAAGCATTCAACACTTTCTTGTTATAGATATTGAACACCACATTCAAGGCCCACCAAGTAGCAAAGTAAATGCTAATTTTGATTCTCTGGGCAGCCTCAAACCGAGCCTGCTCTTCAAGAACCTCGATGTTTATGTCCAGAGGACGTGAGCTGTCTGCTTCATAGGCATTGCACTGTGTTTTAAGCTCTTTTTGGTGTTCTTTCGGCAAAAATGCGAGGTTTTGAGTAGAAGAAATATGAAGAGGCTTCTGTGAAGAGAATGAGTTGTTAAAGCTTGAATTTTGGATGATGGGCAGTGAAGAAAATTTTGGTTTAGGCGTTAAAAAACGTTTATTTGGCAAGAAATCCACGGATGTGGAAAATGAGCTGTACTTAACTGAAGAGATCATTGTATATACTGAAGAATGAGAACAGTTGTGAGTTTATTCGACGAATTTGTGAACTATGAGAAGATTGAGAAATGAAGTGTTGCTGGAGAGAAACGGAGAGGAAATTCAATGGGGTGTTGCTGCTACTGAAATATAACAGCAGGAAGGAAATGGGAAGAGTAGATAAATCCTGAGGTAAATGGAAGAGGAGAGGGGAGGAATTTATAGGGAGATAAGGTGAACGTATAGGTTAACTGTGTCTGTATGTGATGTAATCGAACTATGCAGTGACAAATTGACAGCTTGACGATTGTGATTTTCCAGAGAAAAGTTTTACTGTTGCTTCCTCTTTATTTCTATTTCTTGCTTCCTTGATTTGACATTCCTTTCTCCGGGAAAAACAAAAATCTCATATTTGTGAAAGAAGGACTACTGGAAAGTATTGTTTGATCTTGTAAAATGTTAAAGTATATGGTTTTAGAAATTTAATCATAGTACATTAATAAGTGAAATTAAAGGAGGTTTATTTAGCATTAATCATAGGAAGTTTCTTTTTTTGTTTTAATTAAATGAAATTGTCCAAAGTAAGCAAGTAGGTTTAAGTATATAGTTTTAGATGCATCAAATAATTGTTAATTGGATTAATATATAGGTTGGGTAGGAAATAGAAACTAGGATGCTTTAGAACAATGTCTACTATTTTGATTGATTGCTTTGAAAATCTATCATTTAGGCAATTCAAAATTGAAAATGTTTTCCAATTTGGAAGCATTCAATTTAATCTTATGGATTTCAATCAAGTATTTGAACAATTTTTCTTAGATATTCGTAGCTGTAATAGTTTGAAAGTTGAAAAATCCACTTTGGTTGGCAGCAACAACAACAGAATGATACTTCTTTGATACTTACAGAAATTTTCTCCGAATCCTGAAACCCACAACCTTTATTCCGTCCAGTGGCATGGGCACAATGCTTTGGAGAAATATTTTTATTATTTTCAGAAAGTATTTCATATTCATGCCTGCGGACGCAGACTGATGTTAACAGAGCAGAAACAGAGCATGCATTCAGCTGCCGCAAATTCTCGACCGCAAATTGCTTGCAGCAACTTCCACGGTTGAACATAAGAACACAAATTATTGAGTTTAATAATTGATCATCTGATCTTTCTGAACCCATAAAAAAATAAAAAATCTGAGTGAAAGAGACAGACACCTGGCTTTTCATTGCTAGTGTCATTGGCACAAATTGTTAAAAACTTGTCGAATTGAAGGAATTACTGTAGGCGTTTGATGTTGATTTCCAATGTTTTCATTGTTTTCATGATTTCGAATTCCACGGATGAGAATTTTTCATTCCATGTAACAACAACTTTGATTTTCCATTCACGGCTGCTGCTTGAGTTGCCTGCTACATATTTACTTTTATTTCAATTCAATAAATTTTGTCGAAAAATACAAAGAAATCATAAGGGGCATATTAAATCTAAAAATTTATGTTTATATAAAATGTAATAAATTGTAAATGGATTTATTAAAATTTAATTATTTTAAAATACAAATATTTGTATACATTTTGTACGTAATATTTTATAATTCAGTCTTAAATCTAGCAATTGAGTATTAAATTGTGAATAACCATGTGCAAATTTATGTTATAGAATTGTATACCCATTTCCAAAAGAGTTTATAATTTTGACAAATTGGTAATGTTAGGACATGTTGTGAGAAAGAGTTTACAATTTTGACAAATTGGTAATGTTAGGACATGTTGTGAGAGTTAAGTTTGATGGGGACCTTTGATTTGAATAGGAATCGTTTGTATGTACTGTTAGGCAGGCGGGATGTATGGACAAAATGGTAATGTTATGGGAAGCACGTGACTATCATGTGCAAGTTTGTGATACTGTCGTTTGGAAGTCTTAAGAAGGTCAATAACTCAATGCACGTTCTGAATTGTGACTCGTCTGATCTTCAAAAGGTGGTATTCTTCTATAGTATATTATGGGTGTAGGAAACTAAATTAAATCGAATTGAATTAAATTAAATTAAATTAATTTAATTTAATGATTTAGTTTGGTTTGAATTAATTTAAAAATATATTAATTCAATTTTAATCGAAGAAAAATCAAACTGATCGATTGGATTTTTGTTTGGATTTGTTATAAATCGAAAAAATTAAATTAAATTAATTATTTTTTAAATTTATATTTGATATTAATTAATAAATAATAATTCATTTAAATTTAATTAATATAAAAAATAATTTTTAATTTTTAATTTAGTTCAAATTAGTGAATCAAATCGAACTAAATCGACTTCAGTTAAATTCAATTTATTCTTTATTGTTGACTCAGTTTAACAATTTTAATTCGGTTTAAAATCTAACATAAATAGAACTGAATCAAACTATACCCGCCCTGACTACTACACCCAACAGGAAACATAATTTTGAAAATAAAATTGAAATATTATTAAGCTAGCCCTAACCCATGCCTTGCCCAACCCTTCAAACCTACACCCCAAAACCATACCCAAAAGTCATTTGTTTGCCTTTGTATATTTCTACATCTCCATTAAAGTTCAATATTCTATTATGATTTAATTTTTTTACTCTCACAAATGTAAAAGCAACTCAATATAAACTAAAATTTTAAACTACTAAACAAGAGTTCAAAACTAATAATATTTTGTAACACTAATTTTAGTATGGTTCATTCATTTTTTATCTGTCTTATAACGCTCATATATCACAATAATTATGACTTTAAAATTCCAATATTTTAACAAAAATTTAGACCTTTTTTAAAATTGTTATGCAAACAAAATCGACACAATGTTTAATAAACATCAATTTTTGGTGATAATTATCATATATTTTCACTTATATTTGATATCGAATAATTTTATCACATAATAGTTATATCTTTAAAGTTATGTTAGAAAATATTAAACATAATATTAATAATGAGGCTTCTATATCATTTATATTTTACGTCAAAATATATAACTTCAAATTGAATTGATTGAGATTTAAAGTGTAATTGATTTTAAAGTTGAGAGAAATTTGCGAATTGCGATAGATTTTGTTAGAGAACTAAATGAATAGGGATGAAGTTGGGCTTAGAAGAAACGTTTTATTTAGTGCGTAGTCTAAAACTTAAAATAATGATAAAAATATAAAATAAATTTTTAATTGACGTTTGAAACTATTCAGTATTATATTTTAATTATTTTTAAAACCCACTTCATTTATCATTATAGTAAAGAATTAAACTTATTTCTTATCCCAATTTTTAGTTGGAATAAGCTATATTATTTTTATGTCTTTACTCAAATTGCAAGAGGCAAAAGAAAACAATATTAATTATTTAAATTATTATTAATATATTATTTATAATTTAAATAAAAATATTTAGGTAAATAATAATTAAATTTATTTTATTATTTAAAGAGTTAAGTATTTTTATTTATTTTAAATAATTAATTATTTTATTGAGTTTTTAATAATTTTAAAAATAAAATTATATATATAATTTTATTATATATCAAACACAATACAATATTACGTATAATTATATTTTATTTTTATCTAAATTATTAATTTTATTTCATTATATACATATCTGACAAACTAAAAAAAAATACAAACAACATAAATATAACTCAATATATATAATTTTATTTTATTATATATTAAATATAATATAATATTATATATAATCATATTCTATTTTAAATTATTAATTCTATTATACCTGTAGTCCTACAAACAAATTTAATATAACCCGATGCTCGCTGTAGCACTTGGTATCGTACCCAAAATAAAAAATAAACAAATAATGTATTCCACTCAAAGCTTGACAAGTGTAGTATACTAGTATTAGTCCAGCATATTAAAAAGATTTGACGCATTGTCATATTGTATAAGGTAATGATTGTGTGTGTTATTGCTATCCCTGCACTTTAACTGTTGTTTCAATTGACAGGTTTTTCACTTTTGTCATATGTGTGTGCCTTCACTTCATGCTTTAATTTCCGAATAACTTTTTCACTCACACCACAACAAGACCAGAACGAGAACGTAAGTACGGGAAAAATCAAAATCAATCAACAGAATCTGTATCCATAAAATGGTGAAACAAAGGTCAATTTTTTACTCTCTCTTTTGTGTTGGGGTCCACTAGAACATTCTTTAACCAGTTAAAAACCGTTCGATTCTCGATTCTAAAATTTAATTCGTTGCGATCAGATTTCCCATATGCATACTCGTAGGAATAAAAGAGTGTGAGGGCGTTAATCAACGTCCACGTACCTTGCGTTCGGACAAAATTTCAGTTATTTGTCTCGAAAAGAAGTGGTGGACCCCACGTCAATCAGAATATTAACCGTTGATCTAATCTAGATAGTCCCAATTATAACACTCATCTCCTTCGATTTATAAAATAAAATAAAAAAAAAAGGAAAAAACTCTTCTCCGTCTCACGATAATAGCACGAAATTTGTATCAAGCTAAAATAACATACAAGAAAAAGGCGACGGAGACGAGCAGGAGCTTTTGTTTAAACTTGTTCGATGCTAGTAACAGAGCAGACTTGAGACTTGGGACTTGATATTTCTTATGTTGTTTCAAAACCCTAACCCTAATTTGTTATTCATACTATTGTTTTTGTCTGTGAAGTTGAATGGAATCCGGGAAAATCTTACAAAACCCTAGACCATCATCTTCACTTGCATTCACTAACGTCAACAACAAGGCGGTGCCAAATGAGCTGGCGCAGAAGCCGCCACAGCCGATGATTGACAAGTTTCGTGCGCTTTTGAAGCAACGAGAGGAGGAGGCTAGGGTTGGGGATGGTGCCGCGGGGCCGCTGAGTATGGAGGAGGTAGTGCAGCTGTACGAGGCGCTACTGGCTGAGCTTACTTTCAATTCGAAGCCGATTATTACTGATCTCACAATAATTGCGGGCGAACAGAAAGCGCATAGCGAAGGCATTGCCTACGCAATTTGTGCAAGGATTTTCGAGGTTTGATGAAGTTTTTGTTGCTTTTGTTTGTTTTTTTGTACTGCTCTGCTGCTTCAATTTTGTTAAAAAAATTGAACTTGTACTTGTGTTGGGGCATTTATAGGGTTTCTAGTTACTTGTTTTCGGTTTAGTTGTGTTTAGTTTATTAAGGTCTTTGGACGGTTGAATTATGTGTATCCCCGTTTTGCAATTTTTCAATTTCAGCATTTTGAGTTTAGTTCTGCATTACTGTATTCAGGATCAAATTGGAAAATTGAAAAAAGAAATTCACTATTTGTGGACTGGAAATTCAAACTTTCCGGTTAATTATGAGAAAGCAGTACAATTGTTTGGTTTTTAACTTGCATTTTGATGTGTTAGGTTGATTGGAAAAAGTGGGCAATTGAATGAAATCAAATTTGGACTATTGTTTTATTTATTTATTTTTTCCTTTTTGAGGGATGGAGATGGTTGTGAACTAAGCTTTATAATTGCATTCTACTGTCTGTGTTTAGGCCCCAGTTGATCAAAAACTGCCTTCGTTGTATCTTTTGGACAGTATAGTTAAAAACATCGGCAAAGAATATGTTAGGTTCTTCTCTTCCCGTTTACCTGAGGTGAGTGCATTATAGGTTATGTTGCACTTAATTTCTGATTATATTCAGAAAATTTATGGACGTTGCTTTTTGAGGCACATAGTTCTAACAATTTTACGAATTTATAACATTTATAGGTATTTTGTGAGGCATACAGAAAAGTTCATCCTAACCTGTATCCTGCTATGCGACACCTCTTTGGCACATGGTCAACAGTATTTCCATCTTCAGTCCTCCACAAGATAGAGACAGAACTGCAGTTTTCTTCTCAAAATAACAAACAATCATCGACTGTTAATTCTCTACGGGCTTCTGAGTCACCTCGACCAACTCATGGCATTCATGTTAACCCTAAATACATACGTCAGATAGAACATTCAAACCCAGATGGTGTAAGCTTTTCAACGTTTCTCTTTCTCTTTGCCTTCTCTTACCAATACACACAACTACAGTGTACATTTATTACTGTGGATAAAATCTATGATTTATCTGTTTGGAGTATTCCATTGGGATATATGTCACCATTTTATATACAGTGTGTTGCAATCGCAATATTTGGGACTACTGCTGGTGGATTTTGTAACAAAAATGTGATGCTAGTAAAGTATATGGACATAAGTTTGTTCTTGTTTCTGGCATTGTTTGTGTTAGATATAACCAAAAAACTATAAGTTCTTCTGTAGAGAATTTGTTTTAACACTGATAATTACAATAGCAAAGGCTGCTGGCTCGCTGCCAAGTGCAACTGGACAGGTGTGTATCTACAGGGCAAACATTTCATGTTGACTTGTTGATGGTTATCACCATGTCTAGACCATCCTCCCCTGATTTTGCTTTGGCTGGACCAGCACAGCTTAGGGACAAATAGTGTAAAAAAAGGTAAAATGCAGATGACATTGATTTGGTTTCAAAAGGAATCATTCATTTGAGAATCTGCATATGGTGAAAATGGCCTCACAATTGAAGATGCTCCTTTTTGTTTTTTGACTATTGGAAAGCTCTGCATCAAATGCAAGGTCGCATGATATCTCCTTTTTTGAAGTTAATATGCATATTGCTGATTGTTATTTTTGTTTTCCTGTTCATTAGTCACCTCATGCATTGGGGTTGTTATATGAATAGGTTTTTAAATTACTTTACGATTCTGTGTGATTTACCTAGTAAGAATCTGGTTACCAGTTAGTACCATTTAATAAGCATACAAGTTTCAGACATTGTAGTAAGCATTAAGCGGGCTTTATTGGATAAGGGTTTGCATGTCTTTTTGCAACATATACCAGAGATTGGATGGCTATCTTATCCTTGTATCTGCTGATGGTTGTATTGGCATTGAATAAATGGTGTCCCAGGATACTAGGTTATCATTACGATAGGGATAAGATGACTAGCTGACTGTTGAGTAAATTATCATGGACTTTGAAGCATATTTTCAGTTTTTGTGTGATCACGCACTGTTTTGGTGTTTGGTCTACAAATGTACAGGATACTGATTTTTCTGTCAGGGAAGTTTCTGATTCAACCTGTTTTCACTTTGACAAAGGATGTCTTTATGCATTGAATGTATTTGCTTGCTTGATATGCTTTTCAGCCATGTTCTCATTTGCTTCTTGCTTATGTTTTTCAATTGTGTCATAAGTGGAGAATTCTTGTTCGAATTAGGACGTGACGATGTGTTATGCAGATACGTCTAACATACGAATAGTTGCAATGAATTTATCTTGTCAGAATTTTTAGTTTTAATTTTTTTCAGTTGGTTATTTTTCTTGCCATTCTCATTACAGCAACCTTGGGGGAAGATTAAGTTTAATTTGTGTTTGTGCATGGGCTGGGGTAGATGAAATTGGGGAGAAAATGTTAGTGCTGTTATGTTGGTGGCTTTGATGCAATTATGACAATACGAGTACTATCCATATGTTCTTGGTGTCAACAATCTCTGCTTATGATGCATGTAAGTTCCAAATCAAGACAAAACTGTGATGGTCTGTCTCCAACTGGGAAAGTCTAATTAGTGCTTCAGGAAGCTAGAAGGATGGATTGGAGCTTTCTTTAGAATTTATTGTGTGCATTTTCTTAACAATCCTTTATACATGTATCTTTTTATTCTCTGCCATTTTCCTTTTTGTGGTAGAAGGGTACTTGTGAACTTCATCTTTTCCCTGTCAGTGATTTTATGACTTTTTCTTTATTGTTTTAATCATATACCTGACAGGAAACCTGCTGTGGCTGTGAACTATTTTCAGTTATTGACTTTTAGTGCTAGTGTGTGTGTGTGTGTGTGTGTGTGTGTGTGTGTGTGTGTGTGTGTGTTGGTGCACTTGTGCTTGAGGTAGAGAATATTGACATCTAAAACATGAAAATTGTTTATAACCCTTGCAGAACATTCAGC
>JAXCLQ010000004.1:4765954-4789264 GCA_035584115.1 Cedrela odorata
TAGATTAAACAATTTTGAGGAAGTCGCCAATCTACTCCTCAAGCTTAGATTTTTAGGATTGTATTTTGCTGAAGAATCTGTTAGGTATTCAGTGTTCTCCATTGATATGTATTTAAAATTTTTAGAAGAGATCACAAAATTTATATCAATATTTGGTTGTCAAAAATATTACATTTATAAATATTAAGTCTATATATTATATTACGTGATTATATTTAGAAACCTTATACATTTGTGAGGAATACTAGTGAAAGGTATCCCTTACGAGTGTATAATGCTTGTTACGTATTTGGATTTACGGATCGGAATGTAACACAAATGCCTTAAATTACACACATTTCATAGATGAGTTTAAAAAAATGTACCAATTATGTTAAGAAATGTTGCAGACTTCTCTTACTGTTTACATTGCTATAGAATATAAAACTAGACAAATTTCGCCAAAGTAAGAGACGAAATGAAAAATTTGTTAAGGGTTGAAGGGCGATGAAACTAATTCTTTTGTTTGAAAGACAAATGAAAAAGTAGGGATAAAATTGATATAAATGATGTATTTTGATTATAAATATAAGATAAATTTAAATTAGATTATAAATATAATTTGACTAAAAAGTTATATCATAAATATAATTGAACAAAAAAATTGATCCATTTAAATTAATAAGTTGCAGGAAATACTGCTACATTTGTATACGAATTCATTCATTCCGTATAAAGTGATGTGATGTGACAGTATCAAATGAATTCTCAATTGCATTACTACTATGTTCAATTTCTGAAGTAATCGTAGCTGATAATGCGTTGTATGTGTTAATAATTTACAGCAACCTGACAATATTTTAATAATTTACAGCAAATCTAACAATATTTTTTCTCAGGAATTCAACGAAAGCCCAACTACAACCATTTATGCCTCTTCTTAAAGCAGAAGAGAAGGAAGAGAAACAGCAGGATAAACTTTCGGTCATCTATGAAGCTCTGTCGGCTTTAAAGTTTAGGCAATCTGTTAATTGCATAAATAAATATAGAGCATCGTAATATATTTTGCTCATATTATTATCGTTACCTGCTGCTGCAACTTGTTCTTTACATTTCTCCCGACAGGTAAGGGAATTCTGATAGCTTTATTTATGTGAATTATTAATGATCGTCGCAGTATTCAACCTTCCATTTTAATGGACTTCGTTTTTTGCTGTGGTCTTTTGCGTTATGACTAACTAATTTTGTTGGTGACAGATAATGAATGTCTTGCTTAATTTGCCGCAAACCGGTGCCAGGCAGTCTGAAGCCATGACATTTTCAGTACAGTTTTACATCATCAACAGTGATAACTAATAATCTCCAGACAATTAAGGCAAGTTTTTTTGTTCTGGGTTTCATTTTCATTTCCTTCAAAAGCTGAAAATCAATTCTCATTCAATTTGTAGCAATATATATTTGTTTAGCTAGTATATCATCAATTTGCTGCATTTGCTTGTGAAATGCGGTGGTTAGAAACTTACAAATTAAATTTTCTTGAATTGCTGAGATGCATTGCCCATATTGAGCAATGTTTATTTGAGCATCCCATTAATTGCTGATGGAGAACAAATTTTTAACAAACTGAATTGAGAATTAAAATTAAAGCAACCATGTGTTGAGCTTAATTGGGAAACAAGATCTGATTTTTGCAGCAACTGTCTTCAATTATTATCCTTTTGAAGTGCTTATGTTTAGCAAAAGTTAAGACTCAGTGATGAAAAGTTTACAGAAAAACAGTGAAAACCACCCAACTCCAGGGCCCTCCCTCTGCTACAAACTTAATTTTTACGAGATATATATAGATATTGATTTGCTTCAACAACTTTAGGTACCTCATAAAAGTTGTCCCTGATAGTAAAATGGTTGTAGAAAACTGCTGGTATAGCTATGATTGTGTACAGTACACTCACTGTGGTTAGAAGTTGTGCCTGTACATCAAAATGCATCTGAGCAAGAAGCAAAAAAAGACGTTGGCATTGCTTAGAGGAAACGTTAGTTCTTAATCCTTTAGCATAAATTACTATTAACTTGAGTTTCTTTATGAATTATAGATTTGATAAACATCACTGTAGATGAAAAGGAAGATAGCAAATTTAAGCAGAGCTGTGCTTCATAAAATAATTTCAGTCCTCTCTGTTCTAAGAACACCTCTGGAATTTTCACAGATTTTCTACATACTTCCTTACGGTTGTATAGATTTTTCAATTACGTGGTTTAAATCACAGCTCAATCAGATTAGTTATCTTCAGATTGTTAATGAACTTAAACCAGCTTGTTTCTCCGAGAAGTCATTGATGTTAGCATTTTTCTTCTTAGGCTCCTTGGTACTATGAATATTTGAAGGAGTCACGAGGCTTGTGTTAAGCTCGGCTTGTTAGGAATTGAAGTATATAAACCTTGCAGTCTATGCCAGTAAATGAGCTTCAAAACTCTCATTTGAACGTCGAGAATTCAAAAGTAGCACATTTAACAGAAACTAGTCAAGTAAAATCTACCAGAAAACAGATACCAACCTTGTTAATTGTTGTAAACTCCAACAGTTCAAGTTTTATTCAACTAATACCTCATTAAGGACACATACACATTAAACAAAAGAAAAGATTAGACAATTAGATAACCATTCCTACGTGAACCCTAACGCTAAACAAAACAAAAGGTGAATGGGGAGTTATTCTAACATATGTAACAAAGTCTGTGTTCACTTTCATCCTTGTTTGGCGAAGTCAATACCCGAACCTTTTACCCTTGCAGGAGGAAGTGCTATGGCCGAAAAAACACAAGAAAGCAAGGATCAACTAAGGTGCGTTCTTGACTTCTATCTGTGAAGCAAACACCATATTACTACTTGTTTCCTTTCTTATACCTGTAACACAGTAAATAAGAAACAAAAATTAGTCAATTCCATGCTCTAGCCATACTTAAAAGGACTTGTACATTATTCTCGATAAGGTATTTATCTTAATATTTTCAATCTCTGTTTTAGAGTGATGATGTAGCCATACTTCTATAGTTGCTTGTTCCTAGTTCATATTTGAAGCAGTTATCCTACCAACAAAGATGCAATGATACAAATATCACTTAGTGGAATTCACTCACCTCCCGTTAGGCTGTCTCAATTATGCTTTATCACACATTACTGCAGCCTTGATCCTTTCAACAGTACACTTGATTAGACTGTTCACAGTTGCTACCGATCCAAGAGAGAGTTTTGCCGTTGGAACTGAATCAACTAAGATCTGAAATGCAACAGTAAGAAGAGAGCCACCAGAACCAACTTCAAGAATTCCGACTCCGTTAAGTCCTGGGCCGTCAGGAAGTATAGCAAAACCTGATGGCAGAAGAGCAACATAATCTGGGTCTCCACCACTCAAAACCATATTCATTGCAACTATATCAACCGGAGCATAAATCACATAAGAGCCTGTGGAGTCGGTGCAGCTCTCTTGTAGTACCAGCATGTTGCTCTGGTTCGAATTGGCACTCTGAATTTTGAGAAATAAAAATGTTAGTTGAATTGATGAGATGGATTTATTCATATATGTCGATGAGTTAACTCCAAGACAAACTCATCTGCCACTTACGTTTACGCGCAATAAAGAGACACAGTTTCCTGGATCACGTCCATTTGCAATGTGAGACATTTCTTGAACTAGGCCGCCATTTGAGAGAATATCCCACTGTAAATTTACAATAAGTAGTATAAGTTAGTAAAACATTCAATTCAATAGCTTGTTTTTGTCCAACCAAAAGTTCTCTCTTTAGACATCTAATACAGTTTGAAACTACACGGAGGAGATTACATGACATTTGTCCAAGAGCACAACCGAATCAAAAACAGGAAGAGAAGTAGTCAAGATGTTATTTATGGGAGTACTTAGACATGATTGAATGTAGTCATGCAGTTTTAATCCATTTATATATACCACATTCAATGCGTGTGGGTTAAACTGTAGAAATTGAGCTATGTAATTTAAGAAACGATTCTAATGTTTCTAACTTGTACCAGTGACAAAAATACAAAGTAGTTAAAGATTCGTGAATTGATTTACCTCACTTCGAGAATTCTCATCACGAAGAAAATCAAAAACCCTCTTTGGTGGAACTGGAATCCAGAAGGAAGTTGCAGCACTAAGCACAATACCAGGAGGCCTGCCTGGATCATCCATACTCTTTCTGGTCATGACTCTTACATCATCAGAACCTGTTGCCGACAACGTTGTCCAAGCATGTGCAGTAGAAGCACCAACACCAGTACAAAAGCTAGTCACCATCCTTTCTGCCAGCTTCAACATACTCTTCCTCCCTTCTGGACTTGTTATCACTGCACAATACAAGTTGTAATCCTTATTTATCCTTGTAAAATTAGTTTATTAACACAATAGAATTATATGTCGTTACCACAGAGATCTCCTGCTGGAATGTTACTGGCCATTGAACTTGCAAGACGCTCGCATTGTCGATCTAATGTAGCCAACCAACGCTTTGCTCCAAATGCAATGCCAGAATTTACCAGTGGCCTGTAGATATTGTGAACAGATCTTTCGTCCACTTCTACATGTTCAACCCATTTCACCTAAAGAATCATGTATCCATGGCACAATTTAACTCACAATTTTATTATATAATGGGGACTTATTCCAGCAAATAACCTGTAATTTAAAGTGAGAATAGGCACCTTCGAGTAACCATTTGGCAATTCTTGGATCAAACAGCCTGATGGCCTTCTTCGGCACTTCGATATTGGACTAGGGCGTAAGTTGTCTAAGGAAACATCAACCACTGCCCAAGTTCCATCAGGATGCTGTTTACAATACCTCACAAAATAATTTTCACGAGTAGGCACTAGAGGAGATGGGACCTGGAACTCAGCTGTCATCTAAACAATAAACATGAGGTGTTAAGTATCCTTGACAAGTTTAATTCAACTAATTTTGTACAAAAATGATTCTAATGAGGATCAACTTGCAGCTACAAGATGTTGTACACGATATAATCTTTCTAATAAAACCATTATATATCACTTAAGTTACTAAATTTGGTTAAACAAAATACTAAAAAAAGAGAGGGGAAGAAAATAAATGTCTTAAGTACCACTTGCAAGGCTCCATTGTAGTTTCCTGCTACTCCTGTTGATAGGACTTCTAGGGTCATAGCTCTTGAAACAATACCGCAAAACACACTAGACCATTGATTCTGAAGACCATTTAAATTTGTCATATCAGAGATTCAATTGTTAGTTGTAAACATTTGGACAAGAACACTAAAATTAATTAAGGAGAGAATAAACTTGCCACGTCCATGAGAATCTCAACAAGGTTAATATGATTCATTATAACAACTGCAGATTCCCTTGAAGCTTCAGATCTTAACCCTAAAGGTTTTGGCCCAATTCCTCTGGGGAAAGTTCTCAAGTATTCATCTTCATTTAGCATCTCATTAGAGTTATCACCTGCAGTCCACAGTGGCTCTCCAGCCTGAGCCATTCTCATCAGTTCCTCCATTGCCGCAACAGCAAGCTCGACAATCATTGGCTTATCTGCCTCAGTAGGTCCAGAAATTGACCTAATGAGGTCACCACCTCCATACATCTCTCCTACAAAGCCTGATTGTGTCCCGAGATTGCTAAACCCGAGATCAAGAGAACGGGAAGGTAAATGAGAGGAAAGGTGAGGAAAAGAAGACAAGGGCTTGCCAACATATTTGGCAGCAATTCCAGAAATCCTATCAATCTGCAAGCAACGAACACATCGTTAGATAAAGATTTCATACTAGTTCGTTTTAAAAATATGTTAGAAATTAATGAATATGTTTCCTCTTGCAATAACCTCTTCTCTTAAACGAGCATTCTCGATCCTTAAATGTTGCTCGTCAAAGGACATTTCGCCAAGAGCCGCTGGGCCTCCACAGTTGGGGCAAGTAGCATTGCCAAGTGCCTCCTTGTACCTATTGTTCTCGGCACGAAGTTTTTCATTTTCTGCCTTCAAAATTTGATTCTCATGGCGTTCATGTTGGGCCTGCAATGGAGGAAAGTTAGCTTCGGCGGGTAGCTAATCGGTGTAGAAAATAATACACATAACACATACCAAAAATACTCGCAGTTTCTTACAGCAGTGTATGGAAAGTCAATGAAGAGATGCAAATCCTTTGGAATATATTTCTTTTCGGAAACGGTCTAAAGCGTTAAATTTTTTTGTATATATTTGTAGATACGTTACCTTCATTTGGGTGCGCTTGTTTTGGAACCAAAATTTGACCTGTAAAGGCTCTAGTCCTAACTCACGGCTCAGCTCCTTTCTTTGCTTATCATCTGGGTGAGGACACTCCTTGAAGAAACTGAGAAACGAAGTACGAAAACCATAATGTATCAAATTACCTACTAAGAAAAATAGATTACTCTCTATCATGCTCATGGACTGGGATAGAAGATGAGGTCGAGATTACTTACGCTTCCATTTCCTGTATTTGACGCTGAGTGTGGCGATGATAACGCTGCTTTTTGGGGAGTTGGCTAGGATCTTGATCATCACCAGAGTGAACTTCCATGGTTTCAGTACCCGATTTAGTTTCATAGTCATCGTCTTTGAGCTTCCCCAAGTCACTTTCAGAGCTTTTCGAGGTCATATCGAACTTATGGTGGATCTCAAACATGTTTGGCTGAAACATATTGAAAAATCCCTAAAATAGAGCTACAAATTTTTTATCTGCCAGGAAAATACAAGAAGACTAAGCATATTGGAGAAACGGGGAATTCAAGGAAATAAACAAACAAAGAGCTAGAGGTTCTTAAAGAGGGAGAATAATATATTTGCATTTAGATTATGTAGGGCAAGTGATTTATACGAGTACAAAGGCTCTAAACCGTATGTACAAACCATATGCATGTACGATGTACACCTTACTCTCTCCAAACAAAATAAATAAAGAAGGAAACCCATTTTATCGAGAAGGTTTACCACACTAATAAATCCCAATTACAAGTTAAGGATACTATAGTTGCAAAAAAAATTAAAAAAGCGAACAGAATATCATGATATATTTAGAATAAATTGGCCGAAAGTTTTTACTCCAATAAATAGCACATAATAATATTTAAAAATATACTGGGATGATTTCAGAGAGTACTAAGAATAAGAGAATATGAAGAGGAAGAGAAAAGGGGAAGAGTCGAACAACGAAAGGAAAATGAAAAAAAAAAAAAAACAAAAATTGAAACATACCAATTAATTAGTAGAATCCTAGTTCTTCCTTCTTCAATGGGGAGGTTGGTGATTTTACGAGGCATTTTTACTAAACTTCAAACCCAAAGTAGAACCCATCTCTATCACACTCTCCACACCTTCTTTTTTGGTTTTGAGGTTGGTTTCTTAAGATTTTCGTTTGTGGGGCTGGTTTTAATAGATTCTGTAATTTTCACTGAGCAAGCTAATGGGATTTTAACAAGTTGCGAAGTAGCAGAAAAGACTATGGTTTTGGTCTATCTCAAAATGTCTTTTCTCTTATACGTGCCAAGACAACAGATATAGAAAAATACAAGAGTTGACACTATGAGAACCCGTTTCACACTCCCAATCTCAACCAAAGATTATAACGCCCACTGTGATCTCGTAGTATCCCACTTCTCCCTTTCTTTCTCTCTCTCTCTGCAAAATAATAAGGGAAAACTTTGATTAAAAACACAAGCTAAAACAGATACGAAAAATAATATCAGAGAATCTTTCGGTAGCATACATGTAATACCAAGCCTTTTAGAACTTCTGTGTCATTGGAAAACCACCTTTTTCTGGGATGTAGAGATGGGTTTAAGAGAGTTTTGAGAGAAATATACTGACCTTGTAAAAAAGGTTTTAAGAAAAATACAAAGGGAGAAAAAAAAAAAAAAAGGCACACAGGAAGAGAGAAACGGACGAGGAAAAAGAGGAGATAAAATCAAGTGAGATTGAAGAAGGAGCTTCGAACAGAGTGTGAAAGGGAGAGATGAAAAGGAGCAGGTGTAGAGGATGTGGCAGCAAAGGAGTTATTGCACAGCGTATAGAGATGGTGTAACAGCATTTATTTCTGGTGGGAGGTGTAATTGCAATAGAGATAGAGAGTATCTCTTATTTTAAAATTTTCTCTGGGTTATTGGCAAGGAGAGATGAATATTGCAAATTTTTTACTGCTTCCATAATTAAAAACTTTCAACCATTTTCACTCTTGCGTGTCAGTATTTTTGTAATACTTTTTAAACCTTAGAATACATTGTTTCTTTGCCAGCATGTACAATGATACCTCTAAGACAGAGAGCATACAAGTATAGAGAGGATGTAGCTAGCAACAAAGGAGTTATTGCATATCGTATTGAGATGGTGTAAAATCATTTATTTCTGGTAAGAGGTGTATTTGCAACAGAGAGAGCAAGAGAAATGATTTCAGCATCCAAATTACTAATTATTTTTAAACATTTCACTGTTACACATTGCCCGTATTTTCTTAAAATAAATATGATTGTATTTGTATCTATCTACGTACATGAATCCATCGCATGAACTTTTGTACATAATGATTATAACCTAAATTCACATCATCATAGTGTATGTGTCAATTTTAGTGGATGTACATGTTGTTTATATAGGTATTTTGGAGGTTTGACTTTAAAATTAATGGTTTCACTTTGAAAATTGAATTTTAAAGTTAGTCGTTTTAAAATTAGTAGTTTAACAATTGGAAAAGTTTTCACGTATATTAGTCAATTATTCTCAATCATTCTATTTGAATATGATTTTCTTAATACTTGAAAAAGTGTTATGCAATTATACTTTTTATTTATTTAAAAAAAAGTTATAATCTTATTTTTTATTAATTAAAATTTTTTTACGTAAATATGTATTAATTATTTTTATGTTCATTATTTATTGTTGTACTTGTATAGTAGACAAAATCACACACATACATATATATATATATATATATGAAATGTTAAGTCTATTATTTACCTAATAATTATTTATATGTTTCACTTTAAATTGCAGATAAAAGTAAGGACCAAATCAAATTATTTGTCTACTTATCTTCAATGGTCGGAGGAGTAATGGTGACCAAAAAATTTGCAGTTGATAATTGGCTAGTTAGTTATCTAATGAAAGGAAGTTTTCTGTGTACGTGTCTGAATGAGTAAAGAAGCTACAAAGTTATTAATTATCACGTTTTCGTATAAAGGTGACAAAAATAAATGAAAAAGATTAAATGTTTTAAGCATGGAACGTTTATATATTATATATATATTTGAAAATTTATTATCACAACCGATCAATATGATGATGAATTTTAATTCATTCTAAGCTATGCTGATGTCATTGTTAAGACAAATTTCTTTCTAAACATATAAAAAACTAACATTGTCTTAATTAATAAATTAAATATAGGAATTATGACCAATAGAAGATGAGACTATTAATAAATATAAATTCTTGAAAATTGAGAATTTGAATTTGGGAAATCTAATGGGTCCATATAATCTCCCTTCCTCATTGGTCATTATATGCAACTTTAATTTGGATATATATATATATATATATATATAATTTGACGTAATTATAGCTATATGATTGTAAAGAAATGGGTCAATGGTTCTACGTTATAATATGTGCGAGGTTGATTGATTTTCCAATAAAATTTATTAAAGTTGAATATAGTTGCATCTATTAAACAAAATCCCTGTACATTTTTAAGCTTTTAATGTCAAAATCTTGAAACTTTTCAATTACGGAGTAGCATCTCAGGGCTTTCGGAATCAAGAGGGAGTACCTCAATTAAGCTTTCCACAATTCCCTGATATCAAGGCATAGTCCTTATATGATATAAAGCGACGTCCACAAAATTCACCTGATTTTTCTACTTTCTCATAGAGTGCAACCAGAAAGCAACGTATGATATGAGATGTTGAAATTCTCAGGAATTTCTATGCAAAAAGAGGCTAGCTGCATTTAACTACTTGATCAGAATAGCATATTTCCGCAAATCAAGTAGCGGATGCCTATTGATTAATGGCCCGAAAGTGCTTTTGAGCCATTTGTTGCACCAAGGAATGGTGTTTGTGCTTTGCTCTATGTACATCCGGTGCTCTCCATAAATTGACAATGGGATTATAGTCTTAATGTCTATTTCCAAATTAGTTTTTTTGATAGGAATCAATCATTTATTTTGTTGGGCAAAAGTACTTAAATGTGATTTTGTATAATGTTTCATAGCATAGCTAGCACAAATACCTATTTAGGTGCCGAAGTTCTGCTATTAATTTGATTAAAGCTTGGTTTGAGATTGTGGTAACTTTATTATATTTTGAACATAAAATTAAAAAAAAATTCGAAATACTAATTTTTAGTAAAACTTACTTATTTTTTTTTAATATTTAATATTTTAATCATATAATAATTATGGCTTAAAACCATCACACTTCAATACCAAACGAAACCTAAAATTTTTAAAGTGTATTTCTTAATTGTTCTTCTTTGTGAACCTAGTTAGCTAGCTAGTTTCATGGTTGTCTCGGATATACTTATGCAAATAGGGGCGGAACAAGAAATACATAATAAAGGACTAAAATGTTAAGAAAGTAAGTTTGTATACCAGATTTTTAAGAAACTTTATATATTATGAGTTTAAATGTTCATTTTTTAAAGTGGAAGGGTTAAAGTATTAAAAATTTAAAATTTAAAGGCTAAATTTTTATGAATAAAGTTATAAATATTGGAGTTAAGCGTTAACTTTTTAAAGATACAGGGGTTAAAGTGTAAATAAGTATAAATTTTATCAAAATTATATAAAAAATATATATTTAAATTACAAAATTTGTGGGGACTAGCCCCTCCAGACCTTGCTGTAGCTCTCTGTATGCAAATTCATACACTTGATACTTCTTATTATATTGTCCACATATATTATCTTAAATAATAGATTCATTATTATACATTTAAAATTTATTATCTTAAATAATAGATTATTATACATTTAAAATTTAATGTTAAAATTAAGTTACTGTTTCAATTTTTATATTCAAATTTTAAGTTAGTGTTTCAAAATTTTAATTCTTTGTGTAACAAGTTCTAAATTTCGTAATGATAATAGTTATATGTCATAGATTAAGCTCTCTAGACAAACGTATGTATATATAATGAATTAGCTTTCATAAACACTTAGTTTAATTGGAGTGCTATTGGGATATTAATCTTGGTCCTCATTTTCATATTTGTTGGTCATTACAGTGATGCACATCCTTATCATTTTATATTTTCACAATGGCTCATGTGAGAATAATGATAAATGCAATAGTCCATTCTAATAATAAATCTTTTATTCTATTCCTTACTGAGCTCAACTACATTGATTTTCCCAATTCCCCAGTATATTATATATATATATATATATATAGCTTTCCATTAAATGTCTGCCTGAAGCATATTATAAGCTCTGCGTGCAGGTCGTTTAGTACAATCATGCTTCCTTGCATTCTCCTATTTCTCTTAGATTACCAAATTAATTCTATGGGTTCCCTGTTCTGGCTTCTTCGGCTCAAAATCATAATTTTTTGGGCATTTTTACTTATTAATTGATTAATATATATAGGGAGCTACCTGGCCATCAATTTAGAGTAGAATCTAGTTATTAATCAATCACTCATTCATATCTTCACATATTTATAAACTTGTATGAATTTGCTGATCCGGATATAAATGGCCTAAATCTACTAGCTGTGTCTTGACTTTTGCATCATGCATAAATTGTAGCGAGAATACTTTGTATATACTTGTTATTATACATACTACTTTGAAATGAAATGCAAAAGCCAATTTCTTGCTGATTATCTATAGTAGATTTTATGCACAAATTAACTGAGATTTTCAACTTCAATCGTTACAGATAACAGTAAACACATTAAATTTGCTTCTCCAGCTAGATTAAAGATTCTGTTGCATTTCCAGTCTCTCTTTATATGAATTTTCTCTTTCTTACGTTATTTTATGTAAATATAAGAACGATCATGTGGGCCATTCAATCCTTTTCTTTCCTTTTACATGGAGTTTAGTTGGGCATGTCAAACCAGTCGTCTCCATGTACGACTTCTTGTTTGATTTTAGCCTTGAAAGAGAATGGTATGGACCACAACCTAGCCCTAGCTAGCTAACACCACAACAAAGAATTGAAATTTCGGTAACAGTTTGATCATTTGAAGAGGTAATCAAACACGATAACCTATCCAAACCCAAGTGCCATTGATCTAGTTGTCATGATTTTTTTTTTTTGGTAATTTGATGATATTTGCAAAGTGGGATTATGTTTGTTTGTTTACTTTGTTGTTGTTGTTGTTTAAAGGATTTAGAATATGTGCTATAAACAAATGTGATGTATGTAGATGAAACGAGCATGTCATTTTTGTATACATATTCTTAATTCAATTGTATTTATCTGTGATTAAATAATAATCATATTAGCTAATTAAAGTAGCATTAGTTAATTCCTCAAGTAATCTTTATTTTACTTGATTAAATGTCTGTCTTATTGTATGCATAATTCTTAACATTATTCATTTGATTGATTGTCACACTCACACAACAAACAAAATTAACAATCGAAATATTATCAAATCAAATAAAAGTTATTGATGTGAAGCCTCAAGGCAATCAACGTCACAATAATTAAATTATATACTTACACTTCAAGGTAAATGTGGAACACGTTATTAGCTGCAAGCAATATTGTTTGTGAAAGCAATTGCAAAGACCAAATTTTATTATATCGTTTAGTGGTGAATATTAAATAGAATAGGTGAAGTTATCACTGTAATCTTGTACCACATTTTCGAATTTATTCATGTCTCCCACCCACTCAAATGGGTCCTCGAATATTTGCCATTACCCATCAATTCCTTTCTAATTAAATATCAAAATATGTTTTGGACTATTCAAATTCTAAATTTCTATATTATTCTAAAAATAAAATATTATCAATTTAATAAGCTATTACCTTATTTTAACACTTTTTAATTATTACTTAACTCTTGATTTTCACATTTTAACCAGTAACTTCTTTGTAAAGAAAAATAATCTAGAGTAACATGTTAAAGATATGAAAATTTATAGGAAAATTTTCAAATTAACTACTTTCATAAATTAATTTACTTAAATAACCACCTTTATAATTTTTTTTAACCAAACAAATTAAAAATCTAAGTTTTGGACCAAAATTCAATAAATTTATCAAATCTAACAAAAAATTTTCTCTGAAATTTTTGCATTTCTTAAGTAATTTTTAAAAATTTTCTGCAATGTCATGTTAACTTAGGGTGAATTTTTTTATAATTTGATTGTGTTTAGTGGTTGATTTAGACCGAAAAATGTGATATATATTGATGGAGAACTTGTGATTGAAATTGGAATTTCAATTGCATTAAATTGTGATCGAGTTTCAGATCAGAAAAAAATTTTATGGACTTTTAAATTTTGAAAATTTTGAATAGAACCCAATACTTATGAAATTAATTAATTAATAATAGTAAACTATTTTAAAATTTTGTATATTAGTATAATAGCTTTATCGAACAAATTTTGAATGGGACCAATATGAACGATTTTAAAAAAATCTATCCATTCTTCATTAATTACAAACGTATGAAGGTCCATTAGATATTTTTATAATTTAGGGTCAGGAGAAGATTTCAAACCACAGGTTCGGTCACCCCGATTGGTGTGATCGAAATGATATTTGAAAATTTCGAATGTCCATTAATTGTGAAAATGTCTAGTAGAGCCCTAAAATTTTAGAATCAACAAATAATTATAAAATAATCCAATGACTTACATAATGGTACTCAAACAAATCAAACCTGTGATATAAATAAGCAAGATTTTAATATATCTTACCATTATTCATTAATTTTATAAGTTTGGAGTTTCATTCTAAATATAAAAAAATAAATTTTTTTGGAGTAGAGTATATTTTCGATTAAATTTATTTAATAAAAAAAATTATAAAGGTGATTATTTTAATAAATTAATTTATAAATGTGATTAATTTAATTTTTTTTTTAATTTATACATGTAATTGTAATAATTAAAAAAAATCTTGGAAAGTGGGTCGAGAAAATAAAGTAGGAACTAGGAAACGTGATGTGCTGCTGTTTGGTGAGCAAGCACCACAGGCCATTTATTCAAAAACATAATGGATTTGTCTGAATAATCAATATTGATCATTACACTGCGCACCTGATAAATATTTCAATTTATTATCTCACTGAATGAATATTAACTCATTTTGGTGTCAAGTGTCAAACATTTAGGCCCATAGCATGGTTCCACCGTCCACAGTGCCTGCCTAACATTACATTAGTCATTATATATTGTGTTTTATACCATGACAATATAAGAAGTAGATAATTTAATATTAAAGGATATTTTCAAATTTTAATAAATATTACGGACTTATTTAATATAGATAGATAAATTACATTCTTATTTACAAATATATAAAACCTTTGAAACGTAAACGTTTTTATCATGTTTCTCATTGTTGAATTTGCATCTCTCTCCCTCTCGCTGTCTTCCTCTCTTATTATTAGCGCAATAAGTAAGTTTGGGACCATGGATGGATAGAAGGGAGCCTTCAAAGCCATATTTAGTAAGAGAAAATTTGCTATATGCAATAGAATATTGTTGGATATGGATACATGAAATTAAGTTTAGTAAATTCAAGCTGCAATCCTTCTTAAAGTATGAGAAAATCTGAATGGGCCAGTTAGGAAGTTGTATGATAATTGTTCAAATAAATGTTCACCTTACTTTCTATTGCTTACAAGTTTATATTAATAACGATAATTGAAAGCGAGACACCAACTTTCTTTATTACAATGACAAACTATTTTAATGAAACAACAACTAAGTTTCTAATATTAATTCTGTAAGAATAAATGTAAGTGGTATGTAGTAGCTACCTGGGAACATTTATTATAACCTAACTTTTGATTTGCAAACGAAATCAACACTTTGTTTTTGAACGAAGATAGTGATGTCACAGGAGCTATGACTCGTTGCTTTCCTTTTGAAATATTTTAGAATGCTAACTTTCCCATGCAAGGTTGTGGTTGAACTAAAATTCAAAACCCCACTAAAGAAATCACTCAGAAAGTACGAATTTGATACCAACTTATCTGCAAATACAGTAACTGATGTGCTTATGTTATGCTTCCCTCGAGCTGGAATTTTGTCATCTTCAATTGGTGCTTCAGCTACTACGATGCCGCGGTAGCTAACATAAGCTGTGCTGTTCCGGTATTTGAAGTTTCCGTAATTTCGATTATCAATATTAACAACAATCCCTAATGTCACATTCAGCAGTATAATTGGAAAATACAACAGATTGAATTTTTCCAGGGTAACTGATTCATTTGTAATCTTGGGTTCTTTGGGCTTAAGCAGGGTGAGAAACAAGACAATAAACACAGTTAAGAGAGTGATAAGAAAGATGGCAGTAACACCACAACAAATTTTTAGGCCTTTAGAGGATCTCTTACTGTTTCCCATGATGTTTTTTTTTTCTTTAACTGAAAGCGTGCATGTGTGGTGTTAGATAGTTCTTTGCAGGGTGAAGCAATAAAGAGGAGTGTTTTGGTTTGGCAGGCATATTACATTAGAATTTCAGAAGATGTCTTTCTCAAATATTTGTAGAGCAAAGGGAACATAGGAAAGTGTTTTTGCCTGGCTTTACATTAGAATATCATAGATGTCTTTATCAAATTGTAGAATGGAGATTATTTCAAGAGGGAGATAAAAGCAATGGAAATAGTTTCCAAATTGACTGTCAAATCAAATAAATCATTCGACATTTGCAATGCATATGTGTATTAATATTTTTTTTGGATTGTCATCTTGCACCAAAATATCGAGATGGCCATTCTGCTGCCGGAAGCATAAGGTCCCATGACATATGTACTAATTTAAAACAGTAGATCTTCTATTTGATGTTCATTACAATATCCATATATTCAAAATGGTCTCCCAACAAGATATCAGAATCCTAAAACTTTGGGAAGTTTATGAGACATGCACGTTGCCGGCTCTAGGACTAAGCCAAGTTTAGCAATTGCCCAAGGCCCTTCAAAAATTTTATTATTACATATTTATCATCTAAAAGATTAAGTTCTAAATAAATACATTTCTTATACAAGAACATATTTTAACGTCCTACATATAATTAGAAATATTATTAATTTAAATTTGCAAATTTTATATTAATAGCTTTCCTTCTTTACTAAAAGTTATTAACTTAAATTATTTATTTTCATTAAATAGATTCCCTTATCTTTTTTCTTACTAATTAAAGTGTTAACTTCTCTTCCTACATGGTTCATCAAAATAAAGTTACTCCTTCAAACATTTGAAGATGCTGCAATTAGAATCTGTTAAGTGATTTTAGTATTCAATGTCTTCACTTAGCTATAATTCTTTTACGATTGAAATTATAATGTTGGGGAAAACGGGTAGGCTAGTGTGATTTGGATCTTATATACTCGACAAAAGACAAACTTTATTGTTATTGATTCTGGCTAGTGGCTAGTTTTTAACTTGGGCCTAAATTAGTCTATAACAGGCCTGCAATTTAGTCCATTCCCCCTATCACTTTTGTTGCTGGATCCGGAAACCCAAAATATTTTCATATGTTGTTTGCATGTTAAAAAGGAACCTGATTTTATTTTCAAAACATAAAAAGCTCGGCAAAATCAGCAGTTTTTGTGTGTAGTTGAACTTTATCTGAATCATTTTCGTCTACTAAAACATAAACAATAAAACAAAAAACACTGCCAACTATTCAAAAACCTTAATTGGTAAGCAAAAAGACCAGTAGTGTGAGGACAACTACTTGTAGGAAATTTACATGATTTCAATTTCCATTTGCAATTGGTAATCGTGTTGGAAGGGAGCATTCTTCGCCATTGAAAAACACTTATTGTTGGAAACCCATCTCCTGCTGCTACACGGAAGTTTGGTGTTCTCTTCTTCAAGAAAGATACAACACTGTTGCTTTCCTGTCACCTTTGGGGTCTTTTTCATTTGTTGTCCAATCAAATAATTTGTTCCCTCTAATCCCCGGAAAAATATTGTGTTGTTGAGTTTACGAAGAAATGTTCCATTGAAAGAGTAAAACTTTTCATATCCAATGGAAGTTTTCTTCAATTGAATTGCAGTGAACCAGTTCTCAAAGTTCTTTTCTTCCCAATTGAATATGGTTATTCTGGCTGACCATCCAATCTTGTAGTCTGTTGAGACGTGCCAGTTTATTGTAACCCCACAATTATCTCCGCAAGGCAATGGTTTCGGAACATGAAAATGTTTCAAACTTGCCCATGTTCTGGCTTTTGCTGTTCTGTTTTCGAAGGGAACAAGAAGAGCTTCTACAGGCAGAAGCATTGCTGGGGCTGCCGGGTTGCATTTGTTGTGTCAGCACAGCCACAAGAACAGGAATTGCAAGGTATAACAGATTCATTGTAATGTGCAGAGAAGGAAACGCAAAATCTAGCATTCCTTTTTGCTGGCTTTGTGATGTTGCAAACAACTTGCCAGCTTGCAATTGCTGATGCTACAGCTTGAAGCCCACTAGGGTCAGGAAATTTTCTTGCATCAACCCTTATTGGCTGTCCACATTTATAATCTGGATTAAGAACACCAACAATTTTCCATTTTTCAGGTAGGTAAAAAGCTGTTTGGTTCAAATCAGGTGGAAGTTTGAACACCTGCACTTGAAACACTGACTTTGATTGACTCGGATCCATGGTTGTTGGCAAAAGACTGCCATTTCTGCAACAATGTGGTATCCTTCCAACTAGTGTATCATTTGCTTTTTCTAGAGGCAAATCAGAAATAGTTGGCCTCTTTCGCAGTTCATAATTTTAGAAAAATCCATTTCTTGGTAATACTAGCCAGCAGCACCATAGATACAACCTGTATAGTCTATGCTTCTAGTGAAAGCTCCTTTCATTGAGTATATGAATTCCCCTCTCATCCATTCCCATGTTAAATTCCAAAGATCAAGACGTCCTAAAGGGTTTTCGTTCTCCAGTGTTACCTCAGCAAGATAATTGTTACCATAGGACTGCATAACATCATAGGAGGTTGAAAGGTCACCATTTTGCCACGGCAAGAGCTTGGTTTTTAAAGTTTTGGCCTCCATTTTTTGATTCTTTTTGCAACAAATGTGCATTGAGGTTTCTGCGGATAAAAATACCACAAAATTTAGAGTGCAAGAAAGATAAAGAATTCAATTGGATAGGCAAAAAAGACTCACTCTGACGAGTTGGTGAGGGACAGTCGTATCCATCATTAACAAGCTTTATCGTTTTAGGAATGGAATCCCTGGCGGTTTGACTCCGAACATAGTGCCGCTCAATTTATTTTTGCGCCTGCATTTGGCCAAAATCGTCTGCTGTATCAATTGATGTTTTTTAAATCTGCTTGAGGACTGCCAGAAATAAAAGTACCATTTCGAACAAGAGCTGGGAAGCATCACCATCGATCAACAACTGCTCCACCTGTAGAAACAATATTCTTTTTGTGCTGAAATCCTATATATATCTTCCATGCTTTGAGTTCATCTGTGCCAGTGTTCAATATCGTCACTGTAGCATTAAACGCTAACGATTGCGCTTTTGCATTCTTCAAACGAGGATATTCTTTGGTTCGAGAAAGAAATTCATAGGACTCATAGATCCCATTGCAGTTCTCAACAGCTGGGGTTGGGACAGCCGGTTCCTCATTGTTACTATCATCATCATAATCTTGACCAACACAAATATGATTTCTCAAAGACAACAATAATAGTATGAATCTCAGCACTTTCCATAACAATTTCATGTCTTACTATTGAGATGAACGTGAAGATATTAAGACAAAAATGAAAGATACAAGATGGGTTACCTTGATTTTCCATTGGGAAAAAATTATTGAAATATTAATGATTAATTTTGAAGAAACGTGGTTTGGTTGAACAATTGTTTCGGATTACAGAGAGCATATGCTAGACACCTGAGGGAGAGAGAGTGAATGAAAAAATTGTAATGGAGAAATGGTAAAACTGGAATTAGAAGTTACTGGTGGAATAAGTCAGCTATGTTACCTATGCATTTGGCGGGGCAAGCAGCAATCAATGGTCTTTTAAATTTTTGCAATTCAGTTGTATAAGAGAATGACAACAATATCCTCACTTCACTGTTTCTGGCACTTAAATTCTTCTGATGCTCTCTACCGACTAAAAACAAAAAAATGGCTGGCTGTGAGAGCGACGACCAAGCCCTTTCCAGCGAAGAAACTAATTTAATCCACCGAAGCAACAAGAAGGTTAATACTTCTTATCCGGTGGCTTCCTCACAACACCCTCCGACTGCCCCTCGGTTAGGAAAACCTCGATCTTGTTCCATGACAAGGTGCTGGTAGAGTTGCACGTTTAACTCTGGGATTCTATTTTTCAATCCCCATTTTTTTATTTGGAGAAAATTTTTTGAAGAAAAATAGAAAAACGGGAGAAAATAAAGATAATTTTCATTCCCAAATGGGGAGAAAGGACCTTACCCCATCCACATTCTTATTTCTCCATTTTCTCAAATTTAATTTTCTCATTTTTTCATTCTTATTTTTCAAATTCAAGTTTTCAAAAAAAAATTATTATTTCCCTATTTTCTTAAATTTAATTTCCCAATTTCCTCATTTTTGTTTTTCCAAATTCAAGTTTTCAAAAAAAAATAAAAAAATAAGAGTGTTATAAACATTAAACCCATGACCTTTCATAATTACAACAAAGTGTAATACCACTAGATCAAATACTCTATTTTGAATAAGTAAATCAATTAAAAAATATTTAACTATTAAATGGGGATACTTATAATAAAATTTTTGTTTTAAAAAAAAATTGTATTACTTCATATGTGGCATTTGATTGTTATAAAATTTTTGCTTTATTTTATAATGAATTTTTTTTGTATTTGTAATGCACTAATAAATTTTATTTTGTATTTATGATGAATTTTTTTTTTATTTTATAATTTTTCCTATACGAAGAAACGAGAGAAACAGGGAAAGGAAATGGGGAATTGAGGTTGGGGAAAATGGGGAATTGGTGTTGGGGATAGGGGTACCTCCCTCTAAAATCTCCTATTCCTATTTTTCCCCAAACGGGGATAGGAGTGAGGATAGGGAAGGTTAGGGGAAGTGGGAATAGGGAACCTACCTTCACTCCATTTTCCTAAATGTGTAACCCTAGTTGTTGGACACTGTTGCGGATTCAAACATGGAAGACATTCCGGATTTGGAAGCTAAGTCATTTGATGCAGAAGAGAATGTTTATGAATAAGAAGGTGTTCCTGTTATTTCACTCTTTAAAGCTGAGTTTCGCATGATGTGTAAATCTTGGCGCCAAGCCCTAATAATCAAGGCTCTTGGCCGTCGAGTCGCTTTCTTTTTCTTGGACAGAAGACTTCTTCAATTGTGGAAACTTGAAGGCTCTTTTACCATTACAAATGTAGGCAATGACTATTATGTCATTCGTTTTACGTGTTCAAAGGATTATGATCGAGTATTATATAAAGGTCCATAGATGATTGCCTACCACTACCTAACAATTCGTAAGTGGTTACCTTCTTTTGATCCAAAGGTAGATTCAATTCAAAAAGTTACTCTATGAGTGAGGCTTCCACAACTCATCCTTTCTCTGTACAATTGCACATTCCTTCAAAGGATAAGTGATCGATTAGGGTGCACTATAAAAATTGATGAAACAACTTTGGCAGCATCCTGGGGGAGTTTTGCACGTATTTGTATCGAGGTTAATCTCCAAAAGCCCTTGATTTTTAAAATAGTGGTCCGACGTCAAATTCGACAAGTTGAATACAAAGGTCTTTATTCTATTTGCTTTGCTTGCGGGATATATGGTCACGGGAAGGATGCCTATCGAATATATAATCCCTCGGATGGATTACCAGCCCTGAACCCTAATGCAGAAGACAATCTCCATCCTAAAAATGCTCTCCGTCAGTGTACTTCTCCCAGGCCTGAAATTATTGAGGACTACGGTCTCTAGATGGTAGTGAAAAAGAACACCAGGCGATGCAATATCATTTAGGCGAACAATTTGATGACGGCGATCGTAGCTCTGACCAGGCATTCTACCTATCCCCAGACACGTGATCCTGCCCCGCAATCAGCTCCTGCAGGATCTAGATTTTCCGTATTAGAAAAATCTACAGAGAAAATCACGCAAGCAGGATATTCTCTTACTCGGGGTGAACCTCTTCCTACTTTGGAAAATTCTATTCCCTTAAGGGAACATGTACTGTAACCAACTGAAAAATTCAATAACAAAGATACACAAGGTCAATCACTAGTGATTCGGGCTTCTTGACGCCTTCAGAAAACCCCTCATCATTCTCCTATTTTGGAAAACCTTTCCCGCCCTACTAGTTTCGAATTTACCCTTGGTCAAAATCGCATGCAACCTCAAATTATTAACCTCTCTCAACCTACAGGTCATATGCCCTATGATGCTCCCATCTCCTTTCACACCTCCACAACCCAAAAAACCCTAATAAAGCATGGCACATGTGACCTTCCCCACTCACAACCATATTATGATTTACTGGACCCCAGCCTCATGCACATTCGTACTCCAAACCTTGACTTAAATTCTCCCATGTAGATGAATGACCCTCCTCTTCCTCCTGTATATAGACCATTTGACGATGTGGTTATGATTCATGATTCTTAAGCGACAGTTGTGAGTGAACCTCTAGACCAGAGGCCTTTAGGCGATCAATCTCATTTAAACCAATACGTGTCATTTGCTACCTTCCCCTGATAACTTATATCTTAATGATTTTATCGTGGAATTGTAGGGGTTGTGGGAGCTTGCGATTTCAGTCAATTTTTAAGGAGCTAGTCCGTTTCTACAAACCAAAAATTGTAATTTTAGTGAAACCTTGGCTGAGTGAAGATAAAGCTGACAAAGTTATTTACAAATTTGGCTTTCGATTCAACATTAGATAATAAACTACTGGCTTCTCAAGTGGTATCTGAGTAATTTGGTTAGATGAATAGATTATAATTAAGTAATTACATTGTCACAGACAATTAATTCACCTTGAGATTCATAGTCCAAGCTAGAAAGGATTTCTCTCGGCTATTTATGCCAGCCCAAATCCTATTGCGAGACCTGATCTTTAGAGGCTTATTTATAACTTATCTCGCTCCATGAAGGGAGAATGGTTTCTTATTGGGGATTTCAATTCCTTTTTACACTCAGAGAATAAATTAGGGGGTCATTCCTCCTTTGACTCTTACTGCAAAGAATTTGCCTATTGTATTCATTCAAGTGGACTCATGGAACTAGATGTCAAAGGCCCTCGTTTCACATGGGAGAGAAAATGTGTTTTTGAACGTACTAACTGGGCTTTTTACAATGTCTCTTGGAAAATTAATCATTCGAATTCATTTGTTCATCACCTCTCAAAATTGAAATCGAATCACTAGCCTATTCTTCTCTGTTTTGATTTTAGCTGCCACTATTCTAACCAAGATAAACCATTTATTTTCCAACTAGCTTGGCTTACAGATGATAGATTTTTTAGTGGCTTTGGAGCATTTTAAAAAGAAGGTTATGCATTAGAATTTACAGACCTTTGGTAATATATTTTCACGGAAAAGATACATCTTCTCTCACATCCAAGGGGTTCAAAAGGTAATAGAGCTTCATTCGAATCCATATTTGATTAAATTGGAAAAGGATTTTCGTGCATAACTGGAGGCCATTTTAGTACAAGAGGAAGCGTATTGGAAGCAGTAAACTCAAGATAAATGGCTCTCACTTGAGGACCGAAATACTTGTTATTTTCATGCTCTGTCGGTGATTAAAAAGAGTTGGCGTCTTATTTTTGCTCTTAAAAGTCAAGATGAAGAGCTATTGACATCTCCTGATCTTCTAAAATTACATGTAATGAAGTTTTTTTAGTCTCTCTATATTGATGATAGTTCTAGCGTCCCTTTACATTCGGTGGTGTCCTTCCCTTCTTTATTCGAGGACCTCACTTAGTCGCTCTCCGCCCTAGTTCTAGAAGCAGAAATTAGACACGCATTACGCTCGATGAATGGATCTAAATTCCCAAGACCTGAGGGCATCTTTGGTAGTTTCTATAAAAAAAAATTGGCATATCATCAAAGACTTTCTCTGCCAATTTGTGTCTAAAATTTTCACACACCATGTCACACCTGTTTTTTACTATCT
>JAXCLQ010000004.1:4789364-4943817 GCA_035584115.1 Cedrela odorata
ATGTGTGTGAGTCATGCATATGATTGGTAGTTCTCTGCATTACAGTTTACATGACAGGTTTTTTTTCTGAGGCTTATGGGAGTAAGATATCCTTACCTCTATGCCATCACAATACCGATTTACCGGTATGTGACAGGAACACATGTATATATATAAAATGCTTATATCATACTTGTACATATATATTATAAAGTCCCTAGGCTATACATATAATGCTTATACATACTTGTGCATATACATTATAAAATTCCTAAACTATGAAATCAAACTTGCATTCGGCCATTTCCATTTACTTCACAATTGAAAGTGAAATCAGATTAACCAAAAACAAAAACTGAGTGGAGGAAGCAAGGTTGAAACCGAGAGAAAGGGGTGTTTGCATGGGCAATCAAACCTAGTTGATTAAGTTCAAAATTGTTGCCAAGGTGATCTAGGGTGAGTGAGAAGCTGGTTGACTATAGAAATTAGAAGGAAGGAATGTGAAGTTGACCGAAGTGAGGCAAGAAGAAGAAAAAGCAACTGGAGGGAGACAAACCGAGAAGGAATTAGAGTGGGTGGTAGCTGATTGAACAAGTATTTGGGGTTGAATTGAAGAGTTAACAAAGGAGAAGGAGATGAGCAACAAATTCTAAGAGGGAATAGCCGAATAATGTAGAGGTGGAAGTAAAATTGAGAGGACAAGGTGGTATTGTTGGAATTGATTTTAAAATAGCCAAGATGGGTTAGAAAAACAAAGTGGAGAAACTGAAAAATTGATTTGGCTGGAAGTGAAGTAGCAAGACATAGCCAAGGAGGAGTTGCATTCGGCAAGCCAAGGTAAGTGTTAATGTGTTGAATTAGTAACATTGAATTTAAATGTGCTTAATTGATGATTTAGGAGAATTGTGTTATCTTAGTATTCAATTTGTGATGAATGAATGATAAAACATACATGAATTGGTTTGGGGTAGTATGTGGCTGTGTGAATTGTGGTTATGAAAAATGGGATATGTGAAGTAATGCTGATAAACTTGAAAAGCGATAATGTAAAGTGAGTGGTGTCGCCGAAAAGTCGGAATATAAGTTTGCAATATCGGTGTGTCACAGTTGTGTATTCAAGTAAGGGATGATTTGATTTGGTAAACTTGTAATATAGGAGTGTTATAAGACATATATGTGATAGCACACATGAGCAAAGTGTCGAATGAGTGAGAGTGTGAGCGAAACGCATAAGCGTCGACCGCTAATTTATACACAGGGTCCAATAAAATAGGAATTGCCTGAATTCTAAATTTCGGATTGACAAACCATAAAATGTTATGAAAACTAAAAACATAGGGGCACGACATAGCTGAGGTAGTATAGATTTTTGTTAGAACCGAGCTGCCCTGTCTACTGTTTATAACCGACTACACTGAGTAGGGTGGCGAAAAACTATTATAATTGAGCGTTTAGACTTAAAATGTGAATCTACGAGAAACAGTAGAAGCTAGATATGTAGTAGAATATGTTTTGAAAAACTTAGGTTGAAATACTTTGCCGATATAACACACAACGAGTTTGAAATTAGTCAATGCGTAGTGAGCGTTGTACAGATGTCCAAAATGTGTATATTTGGTTTAGTTTTAGGTAGGGTAGGGCATATGTATAATATAATTGTTTATTTATCTAGTTACAATAAAAAGAATCTAATATATAAATTATATATTGTAGATCGTCAAGTCAATCACCCGTCGACTCTATAGTAAATCAAATATACCGCAGCCCAATACCAGTGAGTGGATATTTATATATATGTATGTATATATGCATGTGTGTATGTGAAACCGGAATTAAAATTGTATATGACATGGAATGATTGAAATGATGCAAATATGTTGTGAGATGAATATACCAAAGTGATATTGACTTGTTACAGTTTGATGGCATGAAAACAACTTTGTTGTATAATTGAAATTGATTATAAAGTAAGTGATAGCTTGAAATGATGTGATACTTTATATAAATAATAAATTCATTATGTTGAGTTGTGACATAAAATAAAGAAAGGTGAATGCATTGATATTTTGCAGTGTGGTGGGTACGGTGATTGTGCGTAGAATATTGGCGGTGAAAATGACAGTTTGTGTTAACTTACTATAGGTGGTGCATGATAACCTTAGTATGATGTGTGGTAATATATAATGAAGAAAAGTGAACTGTATTGATTTTACGCAATATTTTCTTATTTTCTTAATGTAATGTTATAGTTTTTGTTATGCTTGGATGTGTATGTGTGTGTATGTGTACATGGTCGTGAGCCACGGGATAAATCCATGAATCAGGATATGATCCCTTTGCCCAGTTAAGTACGTATTCCTAAGTATGGATTATGATATAATCTCTTTGCCCGGTCAAGCTTGTATCCCTGAGTATGGACTGTTCCTCTATCTGGTTAAGTGTGTATCTTTGGATATAAACAGAAAAAAATGTATGTACTTGACGATTGGTATTATTTCTTAGTATCTTGAGGGATGGCGGAAATGAGACACACCAAGATACTGTAGTATTTATTGGGATGTTTGAGGGTACACCCTTAAATATTAGTATGTTGCTGAGTGATAAATTTTGTGTTTGATACATTGAAAATTGCTTCTTTTTCAATGTAAATGATTGTTGCATCTGTATATATATATATATATATTATATGAATATACAAATAATGACATGACTATGCAAACGATGGTATAAATATGAAAAGGATGACAAGAATATATAAATGACAGCGAGATATGGATACATGTATAATAAGTGATGTTTGTGTGTGTTTCATCCATTCACTGAATCTTTTTAGACTCACCCCCCTCCCTTTTTAATTTTGCAGAATCTCGTAACTTGATAAGTAGATATAGCGGTCTAAATACACGAATTGGAGGAGAGGTCATCAGTCGCAGTCACCATTATGTTGGATCTATCTCATATAGAGATCAACAGTTGCATTTGATTTTTTTATGTAATATATGTTGTTGATACTTAGGTTGCATGTATATAGACTGACAAATGTACAATCAATATTATTTTGAGATATAAGGTACCATCTGAGAGTTGTATATATATCATCAGTAGCGATACGACGCCCTTAGTTATGTTAATTTAATATGAGTCTATTTGAAATTACATATACATAAGGTTGTGTAAGGCTCAGGGTGATGGGAGAGACCTATCACCTGCCGGTAACACTCTTGGATTTGAGATGTTATAATTTTAAGTTATAAAAAACAAATAAAATTTGAATATAAAGTACATCCATTGTAAAAATTAAAAAAAAAAAAAAAGAGAGAGAGAGAGAATGTAGTGCCTTCAATGTATTTCTCTTATTTTATTTTGTAATAGATTAAAGAATGATTTATATATTTTATATATGGTATAAAGAGATTCTAGCCGCAACAGAGTTGAATTTAAAAAAAATCATTTTCAACCACACTTAATTATACTTCATTTCCAAAAATTAATTTATGAAATGACATTTAGAGATCATTAATGGTTTCTTTAAGAACATATTGTCATGCCTGACATGCCCTAAACGTGTTATCAACTCATTGGCTAAACGAGCCAACGGATTTAAAGGCACACCAACATCTTATAGAAACTAGACCCTTACTTAGTTCTTATATTCAAAAATTATTTTTTTTTTGTTTATGTAGAATATTATCAAGATTTTTTCTTTTATTATCTTATTAGACAATAATTTTCGTGATTAAATCCTATTATTGACCTTTTGTACACCTAAATTAAAATAAAAACATGATTAAAGTGCAAATGAAATATTTAAAAAAATTCTTACTTGCTTTATATTTCTTTAAACACAAAGAAATAAGAGAATATTTTTACAAGTTCTTAGTAAGAGTGCTTGTAGAAGTTTGTATGATTAAGCTTGTTTTTACAATAAAACTTACGTGCTATTTATAAAAAGCTTAAACATTCTTATTGCTTTCATTTTCCTATTTTAACTTTACAAGTGTTTAAACATACAATAAAAGAAAGTATAATAGAGGAAAATTACAAAAATGCTTTACTATTCTTAGCTTTTGAGCTGACATTTTTACTTGATATACAAACATTTTTTCTTTAGGTACAAAATTTTGATATACTATGGCATCCATGACATTAGAATCGTTGTCATCTGGTGCTTCTCTAACTTCTTCCCGTTCTTAAATTTCAATTAAAAAATTATTTTCTTCTTATGCCGGATAAATCCATAGAATAGGGTATTTGAAATACAATTTCAGTCTTTTTAAGAATATGAACATATAAAGTATCTGGGCTACTAATTTATTATGCAATGAATTTACAATATCATAGTACTTTTAGGCTTGGTATCTCTGTAAGTCTATGACACTAAACTCACAAGGGTTGGCTTCTAATTTCTTTATGTAAAAATCCACTAGAATATTGAATTGTACCAATGTAATGCTAGACTGGTAGAAATTGTAGCTTGTCATTCCATGAACATGACACATAATCAATATCTAAGCAATATTTGTGGGAGCCAATGTGATATTAAATAACTTGTATGAGTTTTTCTAGCATCCATTCAATACTATCTTTAATAGTTCCAGATATTAAATCAATTACTCCATAGTCAAATAATTATGATATTGTAAATTTTTCTAGATCGATGGATGTAATTAAATTTAAGTTTAAGGAACTTCTACTTAGATCAACTTGCACAGACATAAATTTAAAATATGACTTGTCGTTGTTCTACAACACATATATTCCTGTTGGTAATTGTTGAGTTGTTCTTAATACTTTTTGTAGTTTTAAAAGTCTTTTTTAGGATTTTATTTTCTACTAAACCATAAATTTTTGTTTTAATGCTTGCTGGTAGCTTATCTACTCCCTTTTTTTTCTGCATAAAAGTAACGTTAATTGTGCTTACAACTTCTGAATTGTTGTATAAGTCCACATTTTCTACAAATGCAGTTTTTCTATTTGTAACTTCATGCAATGTTTTCATACTTTCTTTTAAAGATAACTCCTGACCAGGGAATAATATTGTCATATGAAAGATTTTCGTGGTGATAAATTCAGCACATAGTGACCGATGATTTGAAATGATATTAAATTTAGGGTTTTGACTTCCATGAGTTCCAACTTAGTCGGGATTAGACAAACAGAAGAATATCACCCACGTGATACGTACAATCGGTAATAAACGGTTCGATGAAGATTTTCTTTATTATAGTTTAGGGACTATGATATATTGCTAGATGTTAACCATAATCTTAGAGTTTCGAAGAGTTCGAAAAAGAATCGAATAGTTCGATTTCGACTTATGGCTAACACCACAATGAACCTGAGAGGTCATAACTAATAACTTGAGCTTAGTCTTGCTAATAAATAAAATAAATATTATTCGCAAGAAAACTAGTACTCTCGGAGATAATATTTGGTCGAAAAGTGTAAACGGTTTACACGTTAAATAATTTAATGGATCCAATAGCTTAATTAAATGATCCAAATGTAATATAATATAAATTACATTATTCTATTAATATTAAAGAATATAAATAGAATTAAATAAAGTTAGTGAAAATTGGTTTAATTAGTTTTAGAACAAGTTTGTCATTAAATTGTTTAATGAGGGCAAACTTATTATTTTACTTTTTACTATTACAAAGATTGTTGGATAAGCTTTGGGGGTATTTGTCTTTCATTAAGATAATAAGGACATTTAGGTAAATGAGGCAAAAATATATAAAAGAGTCATTTTTCACTTTTGGGTGAAATAAAATGATATTTTCCAAATTGAAAAAATAAAATAATTTCTCTCTTTCTTCATTCATATTCGGCCAAGCTTGATTTCAAAGCTCAAGGGTTTGATTTTTTGGAAATCTAACATTTGAGAAATTGATCTTCATCATACATCACCAAAGGCTGGTGATTAAATTTTAATTTTGATTAAATTGGTGAAATGAAACCTTAATTACAAGTTTAATTTGATTAAATCCTAAATTACATGTTAATCACTTAATCAAATCCTTCAAATGGTATTGGAGAATAAATAAGGCTTTGATTATGTTTGTGATTGTTTAATGAATGCTTAAAATCCATGTTAGCACTATGAATGAAAATTTGGTTATAATAAGATTTTGTGAAAATAATTATTTTCTCTTTAATTTCATGTGTTTAAATGAATTATCTGATAATGAATTTGCATGAATTTATGGTTGATTGAATTATAGAGACATGAATTTGATAATTGGAGTATGGTTTGGTTATGATAGATTAGGGTTTCCGTGCTTGATTTTGTATTCATGGTAGAGAAGATGATAAATAGTTATCATCTTGTATTCTAATGTGATTAGAATTATCATGTAATAATGTGGAATCCATGAATGATGATTTCATGATGATGGAAGTGAATTAAATATGGTGGAAATATCTTAATAAATTTGGCACACCAAAAAACAATATATGAATTATGTAATTTTATGTTAATCAATGTATGTTTAAATGTTAAACATGCTAATTGATTGTGTATTAATGTAATTAATGCATAAAATGATAATATGATAATTAGTTAATATAATTAAATATTAATTGTATTTAAATGATCCTTAGGGTTATGCTAAATTAATTGTTAATTTAGTTAAATTGCTTGTTAATTAATTAATTCATGAGATGAATTAGAAATTAAGCTTAATTTGATGTTAAATTAACATTAAATCTAAATTATTTTTCACAATTAACATATTAATTAATGATATTAATTAGGTTTATATGTATATGTATGCATTATGTGATAATATATGCATGTATGTACGATAAAAAGCATGAATGATGACATTATGCATGTGATGCAATAATGACATCATAAATGCATATTTTTTAAAAGTTAAAATGAATGAAAAAAATAATTAAGTTTGCTTATTTTTCAAGTTAACCTATTTTTACAAGTTAGTTAAATTATATAAGTTTAATTTATTTTTTCTATAGTAATAATGTAATGATTGCATGATTAACTTGTTTTTTAAGTTAAGCAATCCTTATAAGTTAGCCTAAAATGATTTGCTTAATTTGTTTTTAAGTTAAACAAAATTTTCAAGCTAAACAAAATTTTTAAACAACATCATTACTTGTGCGACAAGTAATCTCGGCCAAGCGAAGCGATTTAATTATTCAAATCATCAGTAAAACAAGCCGAATAAGTAATGATATTACTATTTAGAATAGTAATACAAACTGAACATATAATTCGATGACTTATGTAATAAGTTATCTAAATTGAATCATAAATGTTCACGTGTGTGAGACATGTGCGACTAGTTAAGTTTTAGGGTGATTGTTTGAGAAACAATTATTCAAACCAAGTAAGTGTTGAGATTGCTTGTGAGACAAATAATCTCGAACGAGTTGATAAATAGTATATTACTATTTATTGAAATAATAATTTCATCTGAGAAATGTAATAACTCACTTATGTAACAAGTGGAGTGTATTACGCAAGCATAAATTACTTGTGTGACAAGTAAAGTAAACAGTCAATCGGTTTTGCTTTTTCTTCTGCCAATCCATCGGTTTGGTTCTTACTTCTACCGATCAACTGGTTTGAGGAACTGGTAAACCAGTTTCTCTTCTCTTTTCGATTTCTCGCTTAGTTTTCATCCTGATTTATCGTTTTCAAGTTCGGTTTCAATAATTTCATCCTTAAGACTAATTATACAAGTTAAAAACTCTATTTTTCACTTGTTAAATAAATAAAGTTTCATAATATTTTGATTTTCGTAAGTGCATCTCCCTATTCCATAATATTAGACATTAATATTTAGCTTAGAATAAAAGAAATTTCAACCATAATTGATTTGATTTTTTTCTTAACCATTTTAAACGAAATGCAATGCATGTAATGTGAAAAATACAACAAAGATATAAGAAAAATTACGTAACATAATTCATGACATATATGATGTTATTAAAAAGAAATGCATACGTTCACAAATCATGTGGAAATAGCATCATGTAATTTTCAAGATTCAAAGTTCTTGTCTTAAAGAACAAAATTTATATTTTGAAAATAGTTTTGTAAAAATATCAACAATTTGATTTTCGATTGGAACCAATTTCATAGTAATATGACATTTTTTTAATATGGTCTCTAAGAAAATGATATCTAATCTCAATGTGTTTAACTTTAAAGTGACATACTAGATTTATAAATAAATTAATGACACTAGTACTGTCATAAAAGATAGGAAATTTCTTAAGTATGATTCCAAAGTCTCTAAGAGTGTCTTACATCCAATGTATTTGTGCACAATAACTACCAGCAACTATGTTTTCTACTTCAGCCGTAGAAATAACAACAAAATTTTGTTTTTTACTAAATCAAGAGACTAATGAGTTTTTTAGAAAATGACATGTATCACTTATACTTTTCTTGTCAACTTTGTAATTGGTAAAGTCGGCATCGAAATAGTTAATCAATTCAAAGTGTGTTTCTCTAGGATACCAAAAATCAAAATCAGTTGTACCATTTAAATATTTAAATATACGTTTCATAACAAGTAGGTGACATTCTTTAAGATAAGATTAGAATCTAGCATACAAGTATACACTGAGCATGATATCTGGTCTACTTGCGGTTAAATATAATAAGGATTCAATCATACTTCTGTATTTCTTTATATCTACATTGGTACCTTTTTTATTTTTGTCAAGCTTTATAATGGAGCTAATTGAAGTTGCAACACTTTTTGAGCTCTCCATCCTAAATCTTTTGAGAAGATCTTTGATGTAATTAGATTGGTTAATGAAGATTCCATCTTGCAATTGTTTGATCTATAAACCAAAAAAGAACTTCAATTCTTTTATCATGTTCATCTTAAATTCATGACTCATACATTTAAAAAATTCTTCATACAACAAATTGTTAATACTAATTATTTATTCTTATAATTTTTATTACAATCATAACAAATTAAATAATTAATGTTATTACTATCTCTATATCCTTGAGTTATCATTTTCTTACATTCTACACAATATTTTGTAAAATCATATATTTTAAATTCTAACATATTTATTTTTATATTTGATTCTATACTACTTTGTATAATGTAACTTTCTAAATTATTTTTGCTACTACTATAATTTTCTATATATACTTCGTTATCACTACTTAAATTATCTATATTATAAACTTCTTTTTCTAAATAATCTAGTACTTTCTAAACTATTTTCGCTACTACTATAATTTTCTATATACACTTTATTATCACTGCATAAATTATCTATGTTATAAACTTCGTTTTCTAAATAATCTAGTAAATTATTTAAAACGTGCACTTTAAATCTTTTAACTTTTGACAGTAATATTTTGTATGTCTTTATTTTCCACCTAAAAATCATTTACAACTTTTTCTAGGTATTCTTTTTCCTTTTTAAATATATTTTTAAAGAATTTTCTTTATTTTTCTTAAATAGCTTATATGTCCTATATTTCTTTTTATAATATTTTCTACTGTTCTTCTTATAAGACTTTTTATACTTTTTATGACTTTTTCTACAACTACAGCTATAAGTTGGCACGTTTCTAAATTCTATACTCATTTTTCCAAATTCCTTTTTTGTTTGTTTTTTAATTTTTTTCTTCATTACAATATTTTTTAATTTTTTATCTAACAAATTCTATTAAAGGTAATAAAGTTATAGTATAACTAGTACTTTCTTCTAACCATTTTATTGTTTCTTCACTCAGTTTTTTTTTTCTAATTTTCCTAACAATTTATTAACAAATTTATACAAAAATTCTTTGTTAAAAGGTTTTCATATTTGACTTCATTAATTATAAAATGTATTAGCATATCGATCATAAAATCTAAGGTCACATATTTTTAATTGTTCTAGATTTCTAAGAGCTGTTTGTTGCTTAAATATATCATCTTTGCTATCTAATTCTGTTCCTAAAATTAATTTATTCATTAAATCTATAAAATTTATTATTGTTATGTTTATATCAAATTCATCTAAAACTTCTTTATTATTTTTCTCTATATGCTTTCTCCATCTTAAATATATATTTCTTTCATTAATTCCTAATGTACTTTCTAAATATATTAGCTGGTAATCCGAGTCTATTATATTGCATAGCGCTTTCATACTATGTCTTATTAAATTTCCTTGCAATAAATTAAATATTTTTATCCACTTATGTGGTTCTTGTCCATATAAATTTAAAATAATTAAATCTTTAGCTTCACTTTCCAATTTTCAATTTTATAATTTAGCTTTTGACTTAAATAATTTACCAGCTTCTTGACATGTATCTTTAATTATTATTTGCATCTAGCTTAATTTCTTCTTCATTTACAAGAACTTCATATTCTAAATAATATACTTCTTCTAAATTAAATACTTCTAAGTCTAATTTTTCTATTTATATTTCATCTACATTATTATCATTTAAATATAAACTATCACATAAATTATTATAAGTTTCTAAATCTAAATATTTTCTATAGTCTTCATGTATCATATCTACAATTTTTTTATCTATTTGCTTTCAAAAATTTTCTTTTGTCTACTACACTTTCTATTTTTGTCATATTAATGTTAATATCGTCTTCTTCTTTAACTATTTCTTGATTACTAAATTTTTTATAATTACTAAACCTTTCATTAGCATTACCTTTACTATCCTCGTATATTTTACTTATTGTTGGTATTTCTAGTTGCTTATCTAAATATAATTTTGGTAATTGCCAACTAAGACTATTTAATTGATTATGGCTAAGCTTTTGTGGAATTGTCTTCTCTACTTATTGACTTTTAAAATATTCTTCAATATTTTTGTTAATAAATCTAAATCTTTTATGATATTTGTTATAAACTCTTACTAAACAAAATATTTTTATTCTAAGATTTTTAAATTGTTCTACCATATTAAAACCTCTTGTTTGTACATTTATTTTTATATGTTCACAAAATTCTCTAATATCTATATCTAAGCCTTGCATACATTCTATTATTTATTCTATTACTAAATCCTATTAATTCTATATTAGTAATATTTTGATGTAAAATGTTTAATGCTTGTTGCAAATTATTATTATTATTCATTCACTAACGAATCTTTTAATATATTCTAATTGCTTTAAACAGTCTTCTTGGCTTTATTTAAGTCTGTCGATTTCTCTTACGTACTCCTAGTAATAAAGAGCTACTTTTAGTGTGATTTTGTTGACTAATGAAATTTTCTAACAAAATATTAATTGATTATGATTATTAAATTGTACTTTTAAGTTTCTACCTAAACTATTAAATATACAATGAAATTAAGTTGATGTTCATTCACTCGAACAAGGAATATACTTAAATTCTAAGTTTTCTTTATCGAAATTACAAATTATCTTAAAATTTTCACTAATTTGAGACTTAATTTTTCTATTTTCACTTAATTCTAAATCTAAATATTCTAATTTTTTTATAATTCATAAACTATTGTCTTTCGGCAATATAATCTAAAAATTGCTTAATTTGTATATTCTCTTCTTCTATTTCTAATAGTCTATCATCAAAATATATGAAATTTGTAAGTAACTAAAATTATAAAAATCTAAGACTTTTAAAATTCTAACTTTTTTTTTTTTTTTGAAGTTCTTTAGAATTGCTTTAACTTCAAATCTTGTAACTATTTCATTCATTAAAATGCAAAAATTTTTACGATCGTTTTCTAAATCTTCCAAATATAATTCTTTAATTACTATTAATTATGTAATATGTAAAATTCTAATAGAATTCTTTTTGTCTTTTTTTTCAAAAGTTTATATCTTGCTTAATTAATACTATTTATCTTTTTTAAAGAATGATATAGCTTTCATTAAAATGCTAAATTACTAAGTTCTTGTTCTAATTCTTCTAAAATTACTCTATAAATAGATATGAAGTCTAATAAGTTTATTAAAATCAGAGCTTTTTCTTATTAATTGCTCTTGAAATGTTCTTAAATGTCTAATATAATTTTAACTGCCTTAATTCTTAACTTTAATGAAGTTATTGTTCTCATAATTTTTTTCACCTAAGTCTTCTATTCTATTTTTTTTATTTTAATTATATTATTTTTTATAAATGTTAATTAGTCAATAAAATATGTATATTCTTATTTTATAGTTGGGTCACTTTCAAATACTAGTTGCTTTATATTTTCTATATTTTCTAATTTGTATCTTAGTAAAGTACTATAATTAGTAGATGCTTGAAAATATTTATATTTTTTAATAATAAATTATTATAATTTTTTACGAGTTGCTTTTTAATTTCAACCGTATTTCTTAATGTTTTAAAGATTTATTCTAACAATTTTATATCTGTAATTTTTTTAAAGTTTTCTTCAAATTGTGACTCAGAAAAATTATAAATATCTATCATATAATTTAGCAATTAAATGTTTTTACTATATTTATCTTGGTATTAATCTCTATAAATTGACAATCTAAATTAAAATTTTATAACAATTTCAAAATCATTCAATGATAGATAGTGATATATGTTGATCAATTGATTAAATTCTAAAATTGAACAAATAGCCCATTTGGCCCAGCTAGCTTTGTTTGTTTGGGCTAAAGAAAATGGATATCAACATAATCCTTTACCCATTCATATTTTCCACCCAGCCTAAAACATAAAAATAAATCAAGATGTTCAAAGGTAATATTTACTTTGATTATTTGATATTACTTCTACATACATAAACACTCATATAGCAGTACCATATGTCTTAAAATTTTAAAAGAATTAAAAATATGACAATAATTTCACATTATTATGTTAATTGGTATAAATAAAATATGTATAAAAATTTATATCCTAATAATATGATTATTTGCATTTATTTCGCATAATTTTTCAACCTTTCAACCTTCTAAACAATTTAAAAATATTAAAATATATATTTTTAAATTGAAAAATAATTTTTAATATATTTTTTAAAGTTCTCCAACCATGTTCATCTTTCGAATATGAATGTTTAATTAGCTAAATTTAGCTATTTTAAATAGTTAAGTATATTTATTTTTTTAATTTAATGAGACTTTTGAGCCACTTTTACTTTTTTAAAAAAAGTTTCTTTTTCCTTTTTAGCTTAATTTAAAAAGTTTAATTTTTTTTTTATTAAATATTTCTAAAAATCCTTACATAATCATTTCATTTACATCATTACCTATATAAAATATATCATTTGTTTCCTTTTTTCAAAGACATACATACATTCATGTATATATTTCACTCTATTTCTCTTCAAATTCATTTATCAAAATTTTTAATTAAAATATTATTATAATTTTTTTGGGTATTTATATAATTTTATAATAACTTGAATATTTTAATCCTTTTATTTATTTATTTATTTATGATGAACTGTTTTTATGATATTGAATTGTATAATTTAATATATTTGATGTTTTAAAGCAACATAATTATTATTGTTTAATATTTTATTTTATTCTAATTTAGATTTATTAAAGTTGTGTTATAAATTAAAATATATTTATTTATTTTTAATAAAGCTTAATTATAATAAAATTTACATTAACATAATTTTTGTTGTGCAATAAATATGGAGAGAATTATCAAACAAATATGTGCCCTCAATGTGTGTCAATTTTAGATGGTCAGATTCTAAGCTGTTCAAGAAGTTTGTCTTACATGAACAACCTTGGAAACTCAAAAAAAAAAAAAAAAAAAAAAAAAAAAAGTCACATGCACCATGATAAGGAAGGTTGGAGGGATATAAAAGTGACCGAAAAGAAGCTCGAAGGAGCAATCTTAGTAATTATGTCACCAAGTTATGGAATTAGAAAAAATGTAATAGACCTTAATAAATAAATAGATTGTTTGTTGCTTACACTAATATTCAAGCTAGTATTTAAATTCTAGTAGAACTCAACTATACAAGTACTAACCAGCGTAGGCAATGTTGGATGTGGTCCTCTGTAATAAAAATTTAGACCAGTTTTCTCTTTTATAGTTATTCATGATTACGAAACCAAAAAAAAAAATCCATGTACAATTTCTAAAATTTCTGTAGCTAATAATATATTTTTTCTCAGGAATTCAATGAAAGCCCAACTGCAATTTAAAACACCATTTATGCCTCTGCTTAAAGCAGAAGAAAAAGCAAGAGAAACAGCAGAATAAATTTTCAGTCATCTGCTGTGGGTGTTAAAGTTTAGGCAATCTGTTAATTGCATAAATAAGAATACTTTATCGCAATATTGTTCACATTTCTCCCGACAAACAAGGGAATTCTGGTAGCTTTATTTCTGTAAATTATTCATGATCATTGCAGTATTCAATCTTCCATTTTAATGGACTTCGTTTTTGCTGTGATCTTTTGCGTTATGACAACTTATTTTGTTGGTGACATATAATGAATGTCCGCCTTAATTTACTGCAAAGCAGTGCTAGCTAGGCAGTCTGAGGCCATGACATTTTCAGTACTGTTTTGCATCATCAACAGTGAGAACTGATAATAGCCCGACAATTAAGGCAAGTTTTTTTTTGTTTTGGGTTTTTATTTTCATTTCCTTCTAAACCTGAAAATCAATTATCAGACAACTTGTAGCAATAGTTATTTATTTAGCCAGTATATTATCAATTTGCTACATTTACTGGTGAAATGAATAGTCTTCTGCGCCGGGATTAGAAACTTACAAGTTAGATTTTCTTGAATTGCCGAGATGCAGTGTCCATATTGGGCAATGTTTATTAAATTTGTGGCATTAGAAAGCTGGAAGGTACATGTGATATGCTGATGGATTACAAATTTTTAAGAAACTGAATTGAGAATTTAAATTAAAGCAACCATTTGTTGAGCTAAATTGGGAAACGGATTCTGATATTTGCAGCAAGGTATTTCTGTACAGAGCCTGGATGCCTCATTTTATTGGTCCAGCCAAGACGACCATAACTTTTTTTATTGCTAATATTAATGATACCTCCCTAGGGGCGCGAGACAACTCTCTCCAAGGAACTCGCTGTCTTCGGTTCTTATTTCTATGAAGTGCTTATGTTTAGCAAAAGCTAGACTCATTGATGAATAGTTTACTGCAAAACAGTGAAAACCACCCAACTCCCGGGCCATCCCTCTGTGGCAAACTTAATTTTTGCTGTGTGTGTGTGTGTGTGTATATATTTATATTGATTTGCTTCAACAAATTTAGGTACCTCATAAAAGTTGTCCCAGATAGTAAAATGATTGTAGAAAACTTTCTGGTAACGCTATGATTGTTTAACCGGGTAAAATTTTTCTACCCATACGACCGTAGATATGCTGAAATTAATGTGGCAGTAGCTCAAGATGAAATCCTTTAATAGTTGCCTAGTTGGTATGCTTTAAACTTATTTCCTAAGTCAGTCATATATCTGCAATTATAAACTTCCCAATTTTTCCGTTGGCGGAGGCAATGCATACGTGTACAGTATATTTAGTGGTTAGAAATTGTGCCTGTGCATCAAAATGACATCTGAGCCAGAGGCAACAAAGACACTGGCGTTGATTAAAGAAAACGTTAGTTCTTAATGCTTTAACATAAATTGCGATTAAATTGGCTTTAACATAAAGTATAGGGTAAAGATAGCAAATTTAAGCAGAGCTGTGCTTCAAAAAATAATTTCAGTCCTCCTGTTCTAAGAAGACATCTAGAATTGGCATAGATTTTGTAATACTTCCTTATGGTTGTATAGATTTTCAATTACGTGATTTGAATCACAGTTCAATCAAATTGGTTATCTTCAGATTGTTAACGAACTTAACCAATTGTTTATACGAGAAGTCAATGATGTTAACATTTTTCTTCTTAATTGGGCTCCTTCGTACGTACTAAGAATATTTGGAGTCATGATGCTTGTGTTAAGCTTGGCTTGTTAGGAATCGAAGAATATAAACCTGACAGTCTATGCATGTAAATGAGCTTCAAAACTCTCATTAGAACTCCGATGATTTCAATTAGTAGCACACATAAAGTAACTAGTCAATTAAAATCTACTAAAAGACAGATACCGACCTTGTTATTTTGGTTTAAACTCCAGCATTCCAAGTTCAATTAATCTAATACCTCATTAAGGCACATACATATAAAACAAAGGCAAGATTAGACAATTAGACAACCATTCCTGCATGACCCCTAACGCTACTCTAATTAGCGCTAAACAAAACAAAAGGTGAATGGGTAGTTATTCTAACATATGTAACGAAGTCTTAGTTCACTTTCATCTTTTTTTTGGCGAAGTCAATACCCGAACCTTTTCCCCTTGCGGGGATGTGCTTTTTGACAGCTTCTATGGCAAAAAACCACCAGGAAGCTAAGGATCAACTAAGGTACGTTCTTGACTTCTTCTATTTGAGGACTTTTTGAAGCAAACTCCATATTCATACTTGTTTCTTTTCTTCTAGCTGCACCACAGGAAATAAGAAACAAAAAGTAGTCAATTCCATACTCTAGCCATAATTGAAAGGACTTTTACATTATTCTTCATAACGTGTTTATCTTAGTTTCTTCAATCTCTGTTTTAGAGTGATGATATAGCCATACTTCTATAGTTGCTTGTTCCTAGTTCATATTTAAAGCAGCTATCCTACCAACAAAGACGCAATGATACAAAGATAGATCAGTTTGTAGAATTTTCTCACCGCCTGCTAGGCTGTCTCAATTACGCTTCATCACACATTACTGCAGCCTTGATCCTTTCAACAGTGCACTTAATTAGACTGTTCACAGTTGCTACCGATCCAAGAGAGAGTTTTGCCGTTGGAACTGAATCAACTAAGATCTGAAATGCAACAGTAAGAAGAGAGCCACCAGAACCAACCTCAAGAATTCCTCTACCGTTAAGTCCTGGGCCATCAGGAAGAATAGCAAACCCTGATGGCAGAAGAGCAACATAATCTGGGTCTCCGCCACTCAAGACCATATTCATTGCAACTATATCAACTGGAGCATAAATCACATAAGAGCCTGTAGAATCAGTGCTGCTCTCTTGTAGTACCAGCATGTTGCTCTGGCTCGAATTGACACTCTGAATTTTGAGAATTATAAATTTTAGTTGAATTGATGAGAAAAATTTATTCATATATGTCCATGAGTTAAGTCTAAAACAAACTCATCTGGCACTTACATTTACGCGCAATAAAGAAACACAGTTTCCTGGATCACGTCCATTTGCAATGTGAGCCATTTCTTGAACTAGGCCACCATTTGAGAGAATATCCCACTGTGAAATTGACGATAAATAGTATAAGTTTGCAGAACATTCAACAGCTTTTTTGCTTCAGAGACATCTCATGTAGTTTGAAAGCGTCATTACATGGCATTTGTGCAAGAACACACAGATTATCCAATGATATATTCCAAGTTTATTCAACCAAAAAAGGATGAAAATTAACAAACTTTATATTACTTGAAGAATGGAATGGTCATCATCAATAAAGGTGAAATTATATTGTTATGGAACATGTTTGCCCCAAATCAAAGATATTTATTGTTAAGGAACATGTAATCGTGGAATTTCTCAAATCAAAGAAATTGGGCCATTTATTTTAAGAAACCACGCATATGTTTTTAACATGTATGAGTGACAACAATACAAAGTAATTCATGAATTCATATACCTCACTTCGAGAGTTCTCATCCCGCAGGAAATCAAAAACCCTCTTCGGTGGAACTGGAATCCAGAAGGAAGTTGCAGCACTTAGCACAATACCAGGGGGCCTGCCTGGATCATCCATACTCTTTCTGGTCATGACTCTTACATCATCAGAACCTGTTGCCGATAATGTTGTCCAAGCGTGTGCAGTTGAAGCACCAACGCCAGTGCAAAAACTTGTCACCATCCTTTCTGCCAGCTTCAACATACTCTTCCTCCCTTCTGGACTTGTTATCACTGCACTATGCAAGTTGTAGTCCTTATTTACTCTTTTAAAATAAGTTTGCTAATACAAAAGAATTAATATGTCATTACCACAGAGATCTCCTGCTGGAATGTTACTGGCCATTGAACTTGCGAGACGCTCGCATTGTCGATCTAATGTAGCCACCCAACGCTTTGCTCCAAATGCAATGCCAGAATTGACCAGTGGCCTATAGATATTGTGAACAGATCTGTCGTCCACTTCTACATGTTCGACCCATGTTACCTAAAGAATCATGAGACCATCACAATTAACTGATAATTTTGTAATATAATGAAACTAATTCATGCAAATAACTTAGAAATTCAAATGAGAATATGCACCTTCGAGTAACCATTTTGCAATTCTTGTATCAAGCAGCCTGATGGCCTTCTTCGACACTTCGATATTGGACTTGGGCGTAAGTTGTCTAAGGAAACATCAACCACCGCCCAAGTTCCATCAGGATGCTGGTTACAATATCTTACAAAATAATTTTCGCGAGTAGGCACTAGAGGTGATGGGACCTGGAACTCAGCTGTCATCTAAACAATAAGCATGAGGTGTTAGGTATCCTTGACGAGTTAATTGAACTAATTTATACAAGAATGATTCTAAGGGGGATTAACTCGCAGCTACAAAATGTTTTTAACATTTGTCTTTAGAGTATACGATATAATTTTTCTAATAAAACTATTATATATTACCCAATTAAGTTAATAAATTTGGTTAAACAAAATACTAAAACGAGAGGAAGAAAATCAATGTCTTAAGTACCACTTGCAATGCTCCATTGTAGTTTCCTGCCACTCCTGTTGATAGGACTTCTAGGGTCATAGCTCTTGAAACAATACCGCAAAACACACTTGACCACTGATTCTGAAAACAATTTAAATTTATCATATCAGAGATTCAATCGTTAGATCTAAACATTTGGACAAGAGCACAAAAATTAATGAAGGAGAGAAAAAACTTGCCACATCCATCAGAATCTCAACAAGGTTAATATGATTCATTATAACAATAACAGATTCCCTTGAAGCTTCAGATCTTAACCCCAAAGGTTTTGGCCCAATTCCTCTGTGAAAAGTTCTCAAGTATTCATCTTCATTTAGCATCTCAGTAGAGTTTTCACCAGGAGTCCACAATGCCTCTCCAGCCTGAGCCATTCTCATCAGTTCTTCCATTGCTGCAACAGCAAGCTCAACAATCATCGGCTTATCTGCCTCAGCAGGTCCAGAAATTGACCTAATGAGGTCACCACTTCCATACATCTCTCCTACAAAGCCTGATTGTGTCCCGAGATTTCTAAACCCAAGATCAAGAGAACGGGAAGGTAAATGAGAAGACAGGTGAGGAAAAGAAGACAAGGGCTTGCCAACATATTTGGCAGCAATTCCAGAAATCCTATCAATCTGCAAGCAAAGAACACATCGTTAGATAAAGGTTTCATACTAGTTGGTTTTAGAAATATGTTAGAAATTAATGAATATGTTTTCTCTTGCAATAACCTCTTCTCTTAAGCGAGCATTCTCGATCCTCAAATGTTGCTCGTCAAAGGACATTTCGCCAAGAGCGGCTGGGCCTCCACAGTTGGGGCAAGTAGCATTGCCAAGGGCCTCCTTGTACCTATTGTTCTCGGCGCGAAGTTTTTCATTCTCAGCCTTCAAAATTTGATTCTCATGGCGTTCATGCTGGGCCTGCAATGGAGGAAAGTTAACTTCGGCGGGATAGCTAATCAGTGTTGAAAATAATACGCTTAACAGATACCAAAAATACTCGCAATTTCTTATAACAGTTCATAGAAAGTCAATGAAGAGATGCATATCTTTAGGAATATATTTATTTTCGGAAACGTCGAAAGAGTTGAATTTTTGTGTGTATATTTTTTGTAGATACGTTACCTTCATTTGGGTGCGCTTGTTTTGGAACCAAAATTTGATCTGTAAAGGCTCTAACCCTAACTCACGGCTCAGCTCCTTTCTTTGCTTATCATCTGGGTGAGGACACTCCTTGAAGAAACTAAGAAACAAAGTACAAAAACCCAAATGTATCAAATTACCAACCAAGAGAAATAGATTACTCTCTCACGTCAAGGACTGGGATACACAATAAAATCGAGATTACTTACGCTTCCATTTCCTGGATTTGAAGCTGGGTGTGGCGATGATAGCGTTTCTTTTTGGGTCGTTGGCTAGGATCTTGATCATCACCAGAGTGAGCTTCCATGGTTTCAGTAACCGATTTAGTTTCATAGTCATCGTCTCTGAGCTTCCCCAAGTCACTTTCAGAGCTTTTCGAGGTCATATCGAACATATCGTGACTATCAAACATGTTTGGATGAAACATATTGGCAAATCCCTAAAATAGAGCTACGAATTTTCGATCTGCAAGGAAAATACAAGAAGACTAAGCATATTGGAGAAATTGGGGAATTCAAGGAAAAAACACAGATTATATGACCAAGGAAATAAACAAACAAAGAGCAAGAGGTACTTTAAATGAAGGAAGAAGAATATGTTTGCATTTAAACATTGTAGGGCTAGTGATGTATAAAGTAGGAAGGCTCTAAACCGTAGGCACAAAACCATAAGCATGTACTATGTGCACCTCTGTATCTCCTCAAAAAGAAATAAAGAAGGAACACCATTTTTTCGAGAAGGATTATGTTGGTCGTAATATTTTGGTTCATATGCTTAATCCCAACAACCATTCTAATACACCCCAATTACAAGTTAAGGTTTATATAGTTGTTAAAAAAAAAATTTAAAGATAACCGATTATCATGATATTTATAATAAACTGGCCGAAAGTTTTGACTCTAATATATATATACACATAATAATATTTTAAAATATACTGGAATGACTTCAGAGTACTAAGAATATGTAAAGTATATGAAGAAGAAGAGAAAAGGGAAGAGCCGAACAACAAAAGAAAATGAAAAAATAAAAAATTGAAACATACAAATTAATTATTAAAATCGTAGTTCTTCTTCAAAGGGGTGGTTGGTGATTTTGCGGAATCATTTTCACTAAACTTCAAACCCTAAGCACCCATCTCTATCACTCTCTTCCACCGTCTTCTTGTTAGGTTTTGAGGTTGGTTTCTTAAGACTGTCGCTTCTGGGGATGGTTTTAATAGATTCTCTGGTTTTCACTGAGGAAGCTAATGAGATTTTTACAAGTTGCGAAGTAGCAGAAAAGACTGTGGTTATGGTATTATCTAAAAAATGTCTGAAGTCTTTTCTCTTATACGTGCCAAAACAGATACAGAAAAATACAAGAAAGAGTTGACGCTATGACACTCCCAATCTCAACCAAAGATTATAACGCCCACTGCGATCTCCCTGTATCCCACTTATCCCTTTCTCTCTCTGCAAAATAATAACGGAAAATTGTGATTAAAAACAATAGCTAAAATAGAGGGAAAAAAATATATCTGAGAATCTTGCAGTAGCATACATGTAATAGCAAGCCTTTTAGAACTTCTGTGTCATCCGAAAACCACCTTTTGGGGCTGTAGAGATGTGTTTAGTAGAGTTTTGAGAGAGATACCGACTTTGTAAAAACGGTTTCAAGAGGAATACAAAGAGGAAAAAAAAAGGGCACACAGGAAGAGGGAAACGGACGAGGAAAAAGAGGTGATAAAATCAATAGAAAGAAGAAGAAGAGCTTCGTAGAGGGTGTGAAAGAAGCAGATAGAAAGGAACAGGTGTAGACGATGTGGCAGCAAAGGAGTTATTGCAGAGCGTATAGAGATGGTGTAATGGCATTTATGGCTAATGAGAGGTGTAATTGCAATAGAGATAGAGAGATCTCTTATTTTAAATTTTCCTTTGGGTTATTGGTAAGGTGAGATGAATATTGCAAACTTCTTACAGCTTCCATAATTAAAAACTTTCAACCAATTTTTACTCTTGCGTGTCAGTATTTTTGTACGTACAATAAACCTTAATATCCATTGCTTCACTGCCAACATGTGTCCAGTGATACCTCTATGACATAGAGCATGCAAGTATAGAGAGGATGTAGCAACAAATGAGTTATTGCAGATCGCATTGAGATGGTGTAAAAGCATTTATTTTTGGTGGGAGATGTAATTGCAAGAGAGCAAGAGAAATGATTACAGCTTCCAAATTACTAAAAAAAATTTACAGTTCAACCATTTTTCTGTTACATTTACCGTATTTTCGTACGTTATGATATTATTGTATGTATCTACATACTTGAATCCATCGCATGTATTTTTTGTACATAACGATTATAACCTGAATTCATATATATCTTCATCCAGCCTAGCATATATGATGCATGTGTACATTTTAGTGGATGTACCATGAATCCAATTATTCATCTACTTCTCTTGAAAGGTAGGAGGAATAATAAAAATTTGCAGTTGATAACTGGCTAGTTAGTTATCGAAGGAAAGGGAGTTTTCTGTGTTTGTGTCTGAGCAAGGAAGCTAGAAAGTTATTAATTAGCACGTTTTCGTACGAGGGTGTGACAAAATAAACGAAAGAGATATTAAATATTTTAAAATACATATATATATATATATATATTGTGAATTTTTTTATTTTAATTCGTTATAAGTTATGCTGATATCATTATTAAGAAAATATAAGAAAGTCGTTTAAGCCAATTAAATGACATTTATTCGACTAATTTCTTTCTAAATATATATATATATAACTAAAATTGTCTTAATTAATAAATTAAATATTGTCTAAGAGTTATAACCAATATAAGATAAGAATATTAATAAATATAAATTTTATAAAATTGAGAAGGTGATCCTCAAAATTTTCAACAACATATGAATTTGGGAAATCTAAGGGTCTATATGTATCCCCTCCCTTCCCCATTGGTCATTATTTTCAATTCCCAATTTATTTTCTTACTTTGACTTTAATAGGGGAAAAATACAAAGAAAAAAAAAAGTAAATTATATATATAATTTGTAAAAGGACGGCTGAGCGATATGATTCTACGTTATAATTTCCGAGAGGTTTGATTAAATTTAGGATGAAATTTATTAGGGTTGAGTATTACTAGTTCTATTAATCAAAATCTTTGTGCATTAACTAGCTTTTAATGTCAAAATCTTTATACCATAGCAAGTATGTAATATATATATCTTCAATGCCTTGGAATCAAGAGGGAATAACCTCAATTAAGGCCTCCTGCTATATGGGTGGCCAAGCATCGAATCAAGAAAATTGATTCCGAACCAAAACTAATTATTTTAGAGCATGTTTCGGTTATAAAGTTTTAAAATTGTGAAAACGAAATCGAATTGAAAAGTCTATTTGATTTTGAAAATTAAAAAAAAAAATTATTTTTTAAGTTAAAAAATTAAATCCTTAATTATATGATGTAAAGCGATGGTCCACAAAATCCACCAGATTTTTCAACTTTGTAATATTGTTCAACCATAAAGCAACATATGAATACGAGAATGTTGAACTTCTCGGGAATTTCTTTGCAAAAGAGGCTAGCTGCATTTAATTACTTGATCAGGATGGCCATATTTCCGCAAATTAACGAGGGGATGCCTATTGATTAATGGCCTGAAAGTGCTTTCGAGTCATTTTGTTGCACCAAGGATTGGGGTTTTTGCATTGCTCTAATGTACGTCCGGTGCTCTCCATTAAGAGAAAATGGGGTTATTGTCTTAATATCTTTTTCTAAATTAGTTATTTGATGGGAATCAATTATTTATTTTGTCGGGCAAGAGTAATTAAATGTGATTTTGTATGAGTTATTTATTTCATAACATTGCCATGTCTAGGTGAAAATGTATTGCTATCAATTTGACTATGAATTTTTATTTTTATTTTTCTTTTTTATCTAAAATCTGAATAGATTTGAAATCTGAATATAACTTAATATATAAATATAAATGGTATTTTTTTTATTTATAGTGTCTAAATATAAATATTTAAAAACTAGTGATTTGACGTACCATATAGATGATAAAACAAACTCTACATATTAGAAAATAAATAAATTATTTTTATATTCAGCATTAAAGTAAAAAAAAAAAAAATTAACTTAATTTTATTCAAATATAATTATCTAATTTTCAGTGTTAAGTTCAAAAATAAATATTTTCCAAACAGTACTTCCATGCGACTTCTCGTGAACCTACTTAGCTTCATAACTGTCCAGTATATACTTATGCAAATTCATATACTTACTACTTCTTATTATATTGTCAAACATATTTTGTCAATATCAAATTAATTAGAAGTCATTTTTGTTCAAAATTTTAAAATTTTTGTTGAAATGTTTAATTTACAGTTTCAATTTTTACATTAGATTTTTAAGTCAATATTTTAATTTTTGTCTAACAAATTTCAAATTTCGTAAAGATAATGTTTATATTGTTACATGTGATAAGTCATAGTTAAGATTCATAAACAAACACATCTATATACATTAAATTAGCTTTCATAAACACTTTGTTTAATTGGAATATTATTTCATATTAGTCGGTCATTACAGTGATGTACGTCCTTATCATTTTACATTTAAAATTCCATTAGGATATGCGTTGTAACATTTGTTTATCAGATCACACATCTTTTATTCTATTCCTTACTGAGCCCAACTACAATGATTTTCCCAATTCCCCAGTATGTTATATATCATATATATATACATACATACATACATACATATATATATATATATATATATCATATATGATATATCTTTCCATTAAATGCCTGCCTGAAGCATATTAAGCATATTATAAGCTCTGCGCGCAGGTCATTTAGTAAAAACACGCTTCCCTTGCATTCTCCTATCTCTCTTAGATTACCAAATTAATTTTATGGGTTCCCTGTTCCCACTTCGTCTACTCAAATTCATAATTTTTGGCATTTTTACTTATTAATTAATAGATATAGGGGGCTACCTAGCGATCAATTTAGAGTAGAATCAAGCTATTTAACCAACCATTCATTCATATCTTCACGTATTTATAAACATGTATGAATTTGCTCCGGACGTAAATGGCCTAAATCTACCAGTTGTCTCTTGACTTTTGCATCATGCATAAATGGTAGCTAGAAAACTTTGAATTTACATGTTATTATACATGAATACTTTGAAATGCACACCCAATTAATGGGGTAAGGTAATAAATCAATAGTTAGGTCGGGGTTATTATAATTCAAAATGAAATGCAAAAATTAATTTCTTGCTGATTATCTATGCTACATTTTATGCACAAATTAACTGAGATTTTCAACTACAATGGTTACAAATGTAGAAGCAGAAACTGAAGAGAGGGTTAGGAAGCAGCGAGCCATCAAGCCAAGCCAAGCAACTGATCAGTGGACGTGGATGTAAACAGTAAACACCATGAATTTACTTCCCTGGCTGGAGTGGGGAGGGAGAGTGAGCAGGGTGCATGTGCAACTCATGATTATTATTAGACGAAGATCGTACGGCTATATGTATAAATTGGGAGTGGGACCAGTGTTGGTCAAATCATTTACTATTTCTGGATCAATTGATATCATCATCACAGTTTCTGTTGCATATCCAATCTCTTTTTATATGAATTTTCTCTTTCTTACGTGATTTTACATAGACATATAGGCCGATCATGCTATCCATTTAACCCTTTTCTTTCCTTTTACATCGAGTTTGGTTGGACATGTCAAACCAGTTATGTCCAATTGCGACTTTTTGCTTGATTTTAGACTTGACAAGAATGGTCTGGACCATAACCTAACCCTAGCTAGCCAACACCAACACACAGAATTGAAATTTCAGTAACAGTTTGATCATTTGAAAAGAATAGAAAATTTATAATAATTTAATTTAAATATGCAAAATGTATTTTTGGTAATAAAACACGATAACCTATCCAAACCCAAGTTCCATTAATCTAGTTGTAATGAATTAATTTTTTTGTTAATTGATGATGTTTGCAGAGTTGGGTTATGTGTATCTTTGTTTCCTTTGATGTGATTGATTTTTTATTATTGTTGTTTGCAATATTGTGATGGTTTTGTTTGTGGTTTTGATTGAGTTGTGATTTTGCTAACTTGATTGCATTTAGTCCAATTTATTTATTTATTTATGAAATGCATACGAGTACTTTCTACATTGATTATATATAATGTAATGTTAATCTATGATTAAGAAAAGTTTATACATGAGGACCAACGGTTGTTGGTTAAAGGTTTTAGAATATGCTATAAACAAATGTGATGTGTGTAGATGAAATGAACTTGTCATTTTTGTATATATCTTCTTATTTCAATTGTATTTATCTGTGATTAAACTATAACTATAATAGCTAAAGTAGCATTTATTAATTCTTCAAGTAATCTCTATTTGACCATTAAGGCTCGTTTGATATTTAAGATATAATAAAATAAGATAAAATAAAATTAATAATTTAAAATAAGATAGTATAGAATATAATATAATAAAATTATATATAATATTATATTGTATTTGATATATCACAAGATAAAATAAAATTATATATATAATTTTATTTTTATAATTATTAAAAATTAAATAAAATAATTAATTATTTAAAATAAAATAAAATAATAAATAATTAAATATTTTAAAATATTACTTTAAATTATTTTTTAATTTTAAATATTTATTTTATTTTATTTTATTTTAAAATTTTTTATGCTATAAATTTTTTTATTATTTTTTTTATTAAATATGTAAGTTCGAAATAATTTATATAAATTTTGTATATTTTATTCTAAATATAAAATTAAATTAAAATATAATTCAACTCTATTCTTGTACCGTACACCAAACGGCGTCAATGCATTGCTGGAATCTATTCACTTATTGGTTGATTAACTGTCTTATTGTATGCATGATTATTAGCATTTATCATTTGATAGGTCGTCACACTCTAGGCAATCAACGTCATAATAATAAGTGAATCAGTTACGTCCACTTCATCCTAAGGCAAATGTGGAACATGCTATTATCTGCATGCAATATTGTTTGTGTGAAAGCAATTGCAAAGACCAAAATTTAGAATGTATAGTGGTGAATATTGAATAGAATAGGCGAAGTAATCACTGTAATCTTATACCACATTTTCGACTATACGCATGTCTCCCACCCACTCAAAATGGGTCCTCAAATATTTGCCATTACCAACCCAATTGCTATCTATATTTGAATACATGTGACGTGACCTTCTATTTCCAATTTTGAAAAGAAATCAACGTAGCCAATGGGGCACCTTTCATATCATTGTCTTTTTCACATTATGCTATCTTTAATTCAGTCGTTCAATATAATTAAATATCCCATTAATTCGTATCTGTCTCTTTTGTACTCTCGTGAACTTAAATATCAAAATCTATAAGCATAATTACATTTAAATGTAATAATATAAAGTAAATATAAATCATGCTTTTTTTTTTTAAATTTTGATGTGAATAAAATCTGAATTCAAATTAATTTTAGGCTATTATTATTCTAAAAAAAAACATATTATCAATCTAATAAACTAATACCCTATTTTAACACTTTTTAATTATTACAAAACTCTTGATTTTTAATAGAAGAAATGTTGTGAAAAGTGAGTAGATTTTAGGTGTAAATTGCTTCCCTAGTCTTTATTAAGACATTTATCAAGACATCTAATAAGAAAAGTAAATTGAATGGGTTTAATTTTCGAACTTGTCATAAATGGCCAGTAATTGTTTCTTTAAAGAAAATATTATCTACAGTAACATTCTAAAGACATGCAAATATATATATATATATATAATAATTAAAAAAAAAAAGTTTTCTGAAAGAGGGTGGAGAAAATAATGTAGGAAACCTGATGTGCTGTTCGGTGAGCAAGCACTGCAGGTCATTTATTCAAAAAATAATGGATTTGTCTGAGTAATCAATATTGATCATTACACCACCCCATGCCTGATAAAAATTTCAATTTATTATCTCACTAAATGTATATGAACTCATTTTCGTGTCAAATGTCAAACATTTAGGTCCATTGCATGGTTCCACCGTCCACAGTGCCTGTCTAAGATTTTTCATTTGAATAATTGCAATAGTCTCTTAAAATTTTTACTTTTCTTTTTTCAAATAAGGACAGCATTTATTGATTTACATTAGATATTGAGTTTTTACTATCATAACATAAGAATAAAGAATTTAATAATTTATAAGAATAAACAATTTAACACTAAAAAAAAAAAACGTAAATGTTATTATCGTATTTCTCATGGTTGAATTTGATCTCTCTCCCTCTCACTGAGCCTCTCTCTTTTTTTTTTTTTTTCCTTATAATTATTGCAAAAAGTTTGTGATCACGGGTAGATATACAGAAGGGATAAATTTGAGAACGCCTTATAAACCATATTTAATAAAAATAATAATGAAAATTTTCTATATGTAGCAATATTGTTGGATGCGGATGCATCATCCATTAAGTTGTAAATTGAAGCTGTAATCCATCTTGAAGTATGAGAAAATTTGAATGGGTCAGTTTGGAGGTTGTATGATAATTGTTCACATAAATGTTCACCTTCCTTTCTATTGCGTACAAGTTTATATTAATAACGATAATTGAAAGCGAGACACCCAACTTTCTTTATTACAAAGACAAACTATTTTAATGAATCAACAACTAAATTTCTAATATTAATTCCGAAAGAATAAATGTACGTGGTATGTAGCAGCTATTTGCGAACATTTATTATAACCTAACTTTTGATTTGCAAAGGGAGTCAACACTTTGTTTTTCAACAAAGATAGAGATATCAAAGGAGCTATAACTCGTTGATTTCCTTTTGAAGTATTTTAGCAAGCTTACTTTCAAAACCCCGCTTAAAAAATCACCCAGAAAATTTGAATTTGATGCCAACTTACGGCAAATATAGTAACTGATGTGTTTATGTTATGCTTCCCACGAGCTGGAATTTTGCCATCTTCATTTGGTGCTTCGGCTACTACGACGCCGCGGTAGCTAACATAAGCTGTGTTGTTCTGGTATTTGAAGCTTCCATAATTTCGATTATCAGTAGTAACAACTATCCCCAATGTCACATTCAGCTCTATAATTGGAAAAAACAACATATTGATTCTTTCCAGGGTAACTGGTTCATTTATAATCTTGGGTTCTTCAGGCTTAAACAGGGTGAGAAACAAGACAATTAACACAGTTAAGAGAGTGATAAGCTGTATAGCAGTAACACTGCAACAAAATTTTAGGCCGTTACAAGATCTCTTACTATTTCCCATGATTTTTTTCCTTAACTGAAACATGCATGTGTGGTGTTAGTTCTTTGCAAGGTGAAGCAATAAAGAGAGAGTGTTTTGGGTTGGCTGGCATATTACATTAGAATTTCAGAAGATGTCTTTGTCAAATTGCAGAGTAAAATGAACATAAGAAAGTATATTTGGCTGGCATTACATTAGAATATCAGAAGTGCCTTTATCAAATTGTAGAAATTATTTCAAGAGTGAGATAAAGACAATGAAAAAGAGTTTTGTAATTGATTATGGAAATGGTGAATCATTCAACATTTTTAATGCATATATTAATATTTTTCTTGCCTTGTCATCTTGCAAAAAGATGTCGAGGTGGCCATTCTGCTGCCTGAAGCATAAGGTCCCATGTCATATGTACAAAGAATTTAAAACAATACATCTTCTATTTTTCAAGTTGTTTAAAAAATTATCATCAAAATATAATCTCCAACAAAGAATTTTTTTTTTTTTAATGTTAAAAGCTTTATTTATTTATTTATTTTGGTTGGTTGTTATTGGAGAATAAAATTCTCGCAGACTAAAAAAATTATTTTGAGTTTTAGAGAGCGATGATTTTTATTTATTTTTTTAAAATGTTAAATGTTTAAACTACTTTTTTTTTATTTTAAAAATTTTATTTCATATTTTCTGTAACACAATTTTTAAAACCTTATCTTCTACTAAAATAATTACTTATTAGAAGATGTTAATGTGATTGTGGGAGAAGTAGGTTGATTGGACTGTTGAATCATGAAGCCGAATCAAATTGTAGTTGGTCGACCGTAGTGCTTATGGGAAGAGAACAACAATCAAAGAGATATAGAGTGCATAGAAAACAATCTACATAGAATCAGAATTCATCTTTCCTTTGATTACTTGCTTACCATGTATACACTTTACTTTGTGTAGAAATTCGACTTTCAAACCTGTAGCTTTTAAAACTATGAGAAATAAACAATTAATTTATTATGTGATTTCAATATTCAATGTCTTCGCTTAGCTATCTATAATTCTTTTATGATTGAAATTATAATTGTTTTTTTTTTTATTAACTATGAGAATTGATCATTCATTTATTTACAAAGTATTTCATTTTATATTAAATATACCTAAAGACAAATTTTGTTGTAATAGATGCTGGCTAGTTTATAACTTGGGCCTAAATTTAGCCCATTCTCTTCTCACCCTCATTATTTTTGTTTCTGGATCCAGAAACTCAAAATGAATATTCCAGTTGTTAAAAAGGAACCTATACCTAATATTATAAGTAGTCAAAACATAATAAGGCTTGAGCTGCGTGTAGTTGAACTGAATCATTTTCATGTACTACTACTAAATCATAAACTATAAAACAAAACCTTATTTGATAAGCAAAAAAACTAATAGTGTGAGGACAACTATCTGTAGCAAATTTACATGATTTCGATTTCCATTTGCAATTGGTAATCTTGTTGGAAGCGAACATTCTTCGCCATTGAACAATACTTTTGTCGGAAATCCATCTCCTGCCGCTACACGGATGTTTGGTGTTCCCTTCTTCGAGAAAGAAACAACAGACTGTTGCTTTCCTGGTACCTTTGTGTCTTTTTCATTTGTTTGTCCAATCAAATAATTTGTTCCCTCTAACCCCTGGAAGAATATTGTGTTGTTGAGATTACGAAGAAATGTTCCATTGAAAGAGTAGAACTTTTGATATCCAATGGAAGTTTTCTTCAACTGAATTGCAGTGAACCAGTTCTCAAAGTTCCTTTCTTCCCAATTGAATAAGGTTACTCTAGCTGACCATCCCATCTTGTAGTCAGTCGAGACGTGCCAGTTTATTGTAACCCCACAATTATCACCGCAAGGCAATGGTTTCGGAACATGAAAATGTTTCAAATTTGCCCATGCTCTGGCTTTTGCTGTTCTGTTTTCAAAGGGGACAAGAAGAGCTTCTGAAGGCAGAAGCATTGCTGGGGCTTCCGGGTTGCATTTTGTTGTGTCAGCACATCCACAAGAACAAGTATTGCAAGGAATAACAGAATCATTGTAATATGCAGAGAAGGAAACGCAACATCTAGCGTTCTTTTTTGTTGGCTTTGTGATGTTGCAAACCACTTGCCAGCTTGCAATTGCTGATGCTATAGCTTGAAGCCCACTAGGGTCAGGAAATTTTCTTGCATCAACCCTTAATGGCTGTCCACATTTATAATCTGGATTAAGAATACCGACAATTTTCCATTTTTCAGGTGGGTAAAAAGCTGTTTTGTTCAAATCAGGTGGAAGTTTGAACACTTGCACTTGAAACACTGACTTTGATTGACTCGGATCCATGAATGTCGGCAATAGGCTGCCATTTCTGCAACAATGTGGTATCCTTCCAACTAGGGTATCATTTGCTTTTTCTCGAGGCAAGTCAGAAATAGTTGGCCTCTTTTCGCAGTTCATAACTTTAGAAAAATCCATATCTTGGTAATACTGCCCAGCAGCACCATAGATACAACCTGTAAAGTCTATGTTTCTAGTGAAAGCTCCTTTCATTGAGTATATGAATTCCCCTCTCATCCACTCCCATGTTAAATTCCAATGATCAAGACGTCCTAAAGGACTTTCGTTCTCCAGTGTTACCTCAGCAAGATAATTATTTCCATAGGACTGCATAACATCATAGGAGATTGAAAGATCACCATTTTGCCGAGGCAAGAACTTAGTTTTTAAAGTTTTGGCCTTCAGTTTTGGATTCTTTTTGCAACAGATGTGCATTGAGGTCTCTGCGGATGAAAATAACACAAAATTTAGAGTACAAGAAAGATAAAGAATTCAATTGGATAGGCAAGAAAAGACTCACTCTGACGAGTTGGTGCTGGACACTCGTATCCATCATTAACAAGCTTTATCGTTTTAGGCATTGGAATCCCAGGCGGTTTGACACCAAACATAGTGCCACTCATTTGAATTTGCGCTTGCATTTTGCCAAAATCATCTGCTGTGTCAATTGATGTTTCTAAATCTGCTTGAGGACTACCAGAAAGAAAAGTCCCATTTCCAACATGAGCTGGGAAAGCATCACCATTGATCAAAACCGCTCCACCTGCAGAAACAAGAATCTCTTTGTGCTGAAATCCTATATATATCTTCCATGCTTTGAGTTCATCTGTGCCAGTGTTCAATATAGTCGCTGTAGCATTAAACGCCCACGATTGAGCTGTTGCATTCTTCAAACGAGGATATTCTTTCGTTCGAGAAAGAAATTCATAGGACACATAGATCCCATTGCAGTTCTCTACAGCTGGGGGTGGGGCAGCCGGTTCCTCATTGTTACTATCATCATCATAATCTTGAGCAAAACAAATATGATTTCTCAAAGAAAACAATATTAGTGTGAATCTCAGCACTTTACATAATAATTTCATGTCTTACTATTGAGATGAACGTGAAGATATTAAGACAAAAATGAAAGGTATAACATGGGTTCTCTTAGTTTTCTATTGGGAAAAATTATTGAAATATTAATGGAAAATTTTGAAGAAACTTGGTTTGGTTGAACAATTGTTTTGGATTACAGAGAGCATATGCTAAACACTAGAGGGAGAGAGAGTGATTGAGAAAATTGCAATTGAGAAATGGTAAAACTGAGAATTAGAAGTTACTGATGGAGAATAAGTCAGCTAAAATCTCAACCTCTAAGTTAGCGATGAATTTGGCAGGACTAGCAGCAATTAACGGTCTTTTAAACTTTTTCAATTCAGATGTATAAGAGAATGACAACAATGTCCTCACTTCACTGTTTCAGGTACTTAAATTCTTGTGATCCTCTGTTATTTCACTCTGCACTGCATAAGCAACAGTTTCCAGGAGTTTATTTTTGGGTTCCATTGTGTTTAGATCATCGACCATACTTTGCGAGGTTTACATGTCATATTTGAGTTATCAACCTTAGAGAATGAAAATTGAAACATCGAATTTGAGGGTTTTGTCTAACCTACTTTATGCTGATTTCCATCCAAATATTGTTGCCATTGAAAAAATTCGATGAAATGAAGTGCTTGAATTAGCTCACCTCCCTCATATTATGATTAAGAAATCAAGCAATATAATTCATTATGAAAGAGTTCAACAAATGCATATAGTTTAGTCCTCTCCCCATCTAAACTTCTATAGAGTTTGTGATTGGTGATTATCAAATAAGAATGTAAAGATAATTAAATTTTAACCATCTAATATAATTGATGGACGCGTGACATAAGATCTTCAAGAAGTCAAGAGCTAAAAATAAGAGAGGATTTTAATTCGGTGGTAAATTTGAAATGAGATTGATGATAACATTTTTTAATGGTACTAAAAATTGTTTGATATAACGGCTTTTTGGGTATCCTGAATCTTTGATAGAACAGAGAAGTTTTTGGAGTTCTATTTTATTTCTTTTATTACACATGTACAAAAATAACACTAAAAAATTCTGCAAGCCAGTGAGCAAATTGCAAACAAGTGCAAATAATATCAGATTCCATCAAATGTAGAATTATACCACATTGAATATTGATCACTAATTTGGGATTTAATCATGAAAATAGAATTAATAACCTTGAAATAGTTTTAAAGACTGGAACTGATAAGACAATAGTTTCACTGCAGGGATCTCTACAAACATATGCGGTTTCAAGCATTATACATAGCTAGCCCTTCTCTCTCATGCAAAAAGTGTTAATGGACAGAGAACCAGAGATGGTATTAAAATATACACATCAAAATATGGTAGAAAATATTCAAGAATTTGAAACTGCAATTTATATATGAACTGCGCATTCTAGCATCATAAATTAAAATTTGAAAGCTGTCAGCAAACATTCTAAATTAGCGATCATTCACAACAGCTGAATACACATTACCTAAATATTCTTGTTCAATTCAATAAATTGAATTAGCAAAACTTTCCACCACCACAACAATCCACATTTCTGAAAAAACAAAAATTTGCATCTACCCAAATTAGTGTCACTCTGAAGCAATGATTGTTCTATTCTTCCTTGACATATGCTTCCCCCAGCTAATTTCATTCTTCCTTCACTAAATTTACACAATATGTGTTCATATCATAATTCCAACATCTTCATTCTTGCCTTCTTCAGCATCTTATGTACCGAAAGGGGACTCTTGTAGTATTTGCTATGCACATTGGTAGTTCAACAGATTTCTGCAACAAAAACCTTAAAATCTAACACAATTTTATATTTGCAGGTTTGCTGTCTCCATTTCATTGTATGTAGCCTTTGACTTTGCTGCTCTTGAGGATCTGGACGAGGATGATTTGGGAGAGTTAGTTGTTGTCTTCTTTTTCCGTTTGTGTTTCTTGGGTAAATTTGGAAGATCTGTAGACGTAATGTCTTTAAACATATCTGGTTGTCGTCCCATTGATTGTTCAAAATCTGTTGGAACATAGCCAGAGACGGTCAATGGATTTCATTTTTGCAAAGCACAAATTATGTAAATTACCATAAAAGAATGAACTGGCAGCTCAACAATTAGTTAAAATTTATCAGAAGACAATGTCTATATCTTGTTCACTGGACATTGCTGGATAATCCCATACATAGACCAGAAAACTTCCGTAATGCATACTTCTTTCTGTACTAGACATTTTACAGACATCACTGACCATTCCCACCAAGGGCTTCAAGAGTTTTAGATTCCTTGTTAAGTTCCGACTTCTGAACAAGGACACTTTTCACTACAAATGTTGATTTCACTCTTAACCAAGATGATTTATTAATTCAAACCTTGCACTTGTAGTAATTGACTACTACTTGAGCATTTCATTACAATATTAGATTTAATATAGGTGAAATTTGAATTAATCTACTCTCCAACAATACCAATCACATTCTCCCACATATATGTTCTGAAACAGACTGCAAAAATATCTTTAGTTAAGGCCAAGAGCCCATAGATTTCCCATTGTAATATAGAAATATTGCCTCGTGACAGAACAGCCAAACTCTGCATGTTCTTGGGGGAAAAGAATCTTATTTTCTCCTACCTTGCTGAAATGGCTTCATCAAATCAAATGATAACACATAATATAATCGATTCAATCACTAACCCATGAAGAATGGTCTATTGGTCTTGTCTGAGCATAAATTATCCACATTCCACACGGTATTAGTCTATTAGACTCTTGTTTATACAAACGTGATTAAGATGAATAAAAATCTCCCCACTATTATCTATCCTCAGCATAATTTGTCTAGTTTACTTTTATATATAATTAATTGATAATCAACAAACCTTTAATACAACTTTTGAAGGAAAAAGAAATAGGGAGAGAGAGCAAAAACATGCCTTGGGATGACCATGTGGAGATAGCCATTGAACTGGAATCCATTGGGTTCCCAATTGAAGATGAGAAATCTGGTGCTGACTTGAATTCATTCATCTGCAATTAGCAGCATTACCAACCCAAAGAAACAATTAATTAAGAAATAAACAACACCAAAATTTAGGGTTAAATGAACATCTCAGATACAGCACAGCGCTAATTAATTAATATTCAAACCAAAATGAGGACTACATACCCAACTGGGTGCAGTCCCAGATTGGCCGTCCCAACCTATGTGTGCCACATGTTTAACATCCGTTGGGTACCCAATTTCCATCTCTCTCTCCTTCACAACTATAACAAATACCCATTTGGTCATTTACCCCAAACCGTCAAGAAACATATGAACATTAATGCCTAATTCGCAAATGTATAGAGAGAGCAGACTTGCTTACCAAAGATTTGAGAAATGTATTTGAAGCTTTTGTAAATCCCTTTCATTTTGGTCGCCATGGTGGAGACGGGAAGCACAAATATAATGCAAGAAAGAAAGAAATAATGGCGAAGGAAACAGCAATGAAACGTGCAGAGTTGGTGGTTTTGCCTGATAGAAGAAAGCAGACGACCCTGTACTTAGTTGGGGATATGAATTTTTTTACCGATTATTGAAACGAAAACAAATACAAAAAGACAAAAAGATTCCTGCGTATCATATAAGACTAGTTACACGTGATTCAGAAACTATTTACCCGTGAAACAAGATTGGTATCTATATCTAATTATATATCCTGGATTTAATTGGAAAGGCAATACAACAAACCCATTAATGAAGATATGTACCTGAAGAGAAAGGGAAAAATGTACAAAGATTCAAGCGAGAAGCAATTTCTTCTCCAGCTCCTCCAAGAAGCACTTTTGCATGGCTCTTTTCTCCACCTTTCTACAACAAAACTTGATGAACAAATTGACATGCAAAGCAAAGCAGCTCCTTTAACAGAAATGAAATCCCATTGAATCCCAAAAAAGAGAGAAATAAAAAAGAAATAGATAGAAAGAGAAGCGGTGAGATATATGAGGTGATGTATTTATCAATGTATCAATGAAGATAAATGAATTAATGAGGAAAAGAATAAGAATATTAAGAAGAGGCAAAGAGAAAGTGGGGAGCCATGAAAATAAAAATGAGAAGCTCCTAAAGTAAGGCCATAAGAGACAAGACAAAAGACGAGAGATAAATTTGAGTGGTGGGTTTATAATTGTCGTCGTAGTTGTTGTTGTTGTTGTTGTTGGTTCGGAAAATTGTGACAAAACATGTACGTAATTGTAAATTGTGGATGTGGGGTGTGGGTGCTTTATTGTTGAGAGCGAGTAAAGCGCGGGGTTCAGGTTTTTTTGATGTGTTATTTGTTAACGCTCCTGCCTAAATAAAATCCAAGATTTCTCTTAAAACGCGGGCAAATTATTTAATCAGAGGACAGAGAAATAATAATTAAAGGGAGTTAATACTATAATTATGCTTTTGCTTTCAACTTGAAAAAAATTTGATCTCTGTTTTTACCGTGGCCTGTGATTAATAAATTATACCTCGAAACTTGTTTCTATGAACTTAATTGTTTGTGTCTGCTCTGTCGTTAATTCTTTTATTTTAAAAATAAAAAAGAAAAATAGAAATTGAGAACCAATATATATACACATACAAATTAGTGATTGATTGTAAATAAACAGTTAATAACATAACATTAAAGTTAAAAAAAATTATTATTTCCTAGTAAGATTACGATTATTGAGGCTGTTTTATTAATATCATTATACTTAATAATTAATATTATTTAACCATAATTTAGGTTAATAAATAGAGTGATCATGCTTAACTATATTGAATTTTTATACCACTTGGGTTACTTAGATAGATGAGCATTTTTTTAATGGATAATTTATTATTTAATGCAACTTGTTAAGCCAGCAGTATTTTTTGGTAGGCTAGCCAGCATTGATTCAGCTATAATTAATTTCAATATTTTGTACAGAATAGCAACTCCAGAAACTTCTTTAATGCCTTTCTTTACTGGGTTTTCCTCAGAGTTTAACAAAATTATGATAAATAAATAATAATAAAAATTAAGTCAAAACCCAGAAGAGAAGTCAGCAAAATGGTTCATTTTATTTGATCAAATAACTGGAAGTATCTTCATATATAACTGTCACACACTGTATATTTGTGCTCAATCATTTCGTGCTACCCACATGGATAATCACATCTTTGATTATTTCTGATCATATGATATGAATTGGCAATTTTTGTAGTGTTTAATTATTATTATTTTTAGTTTGGAAATCCTTTGAAATGAAATTCCTATGCTTCTCTGGCAAATTCCACAAAATGCTTTGTGATTTTTGGTTGTTGTAGCCACGTTCTTGAGCAGCTGTTTCTAAGAATGAAGCATAAACTTATTTTTATAAAGGTTTCTAGATTACCCAATTCAGAATTGTGGTGATCACCTTGAGAAAGCACAGGATTTCGTAGCTACTCGGCTTGGATTGCAACATAATTATTTCTTAATAGTTCCATTGTTGTTGAGCAGAAACTGTTTCCAATTTAACGAAAGTCAATGCTGGTTCTGTGTTGTTGATATTGCAATTAAATATAAAATTCCAGTTGCAATTGTAAGACAAAGTAGAGATATTTCAATGATTCTTTTTCTTTTTTTCGGTTTGTAATTTAGATAAATGTTTGTTTTTATGTGAATGATATTGTATTTACTGCAATAAAATTAGTTGTCATGTATAATATTTTGTGGATAATCTATAATTATATGAAGATTTAACGATTTTCGTTTTGCATTAATTTACCTACTTTTGATAACTAAAATTGTTGCAATGGTGTAACAAAAGGATTAACATAAAACATTACAGAACCTACTGCACGAAACGTGGTAACATTTATTAAGATGAAACAGTAATAATTAGAAGCTGAAATTAGGTTCAGATTTCAGAGTCCCTCAGTATAAGCAACTCCAGTTGATTTCAGCCATGCCCCTCCTCCAATAAGCTCAGCTACTGTAAATTTTTTGGCTTCTGCAGCACTAGTAATAACATGATAGCCTGGCCATTTCACTCTTTTATTAGTTCCAGCACCTGGTCCTTTATTCATATACTCACCATAATACAACGTCTTCAATGCAAAATCTCCACTCCAAGCAGACCATCCTGCTGGATCAATATGATCACCGATGTAAGATTGCATGACGACAGTTCTTGAGTTTTCTTTCCATGGCCGGCCCAAGTATGATCGGATCGATCGTTGTACGGGCTCAAGATCAGGGCTTGCTATAATTTCACATTTTTGGATTGAAGTTCCAGTGTTTTGAAATTTGTCAATTCGTCCTTGGGCCGTGACCATGTTGGCTTGCTTACTCATAGGCTTTCTTGCTACAATTTTGCAGTTTTGGAGTACAACAGCTGCGTCGCCGAATATGAAGTCTACTGTGCCAGTGATGTAGCAATCTCTGTAAAATTGGCGATTTGTGTGGGCGTAGAGTGTGTCTTGGTAGGCGTCAATGCGGCAACGGTTGATCACAGATTGATCGGCGCTGACACGGAGCGCCACTGCTTGATGTTTCTTTGGTCCAGCTGTGTTTTGGAACCAAATATCTTGGGCTATAAATCCATCACCACCAACAGCTGCATGCATTGGCATTTATAATTTAGTTATATATAAAGAGAGAGAAAAAAAAAACTTAGTTGATTTTTATTTTCTTTAATGAAAACCATTACCTAAATTAATGACAAAAGATCAATACCTAAATTCGTAATTTTATTAGGGACCTTGTTTTCTTCGCAAAAGACACGAGAAAGAATGAAAAACCAATCGTTATATTGCTTTTATTTATTTATTTATATTACTCACGTATACCTTAATTGATGGGACATATGAAATGTCAATATAAGAATGTGTGCTGGGTAATAATATTTTATATTCCTATGATAACAACATATGACTGCTATACATATTATAGCAGTTATAATATACTTCAAGAAACAAGAATGATGCTATTATAGAGCAAGAACTTTACCGAGAGTTGCTGAGTTGAAAGTTGTAGATCCGTCAATTACGTTGCGGCTACCGGTGATGATCGTCAAAGCCATGCCGTCTCCAACAATCATCACGTTCTTCTTTGTCTTTCCCACCTCAACGTTTTCTTTATACGTTCCCTTCTTCACATAAATAACATACCTAGTTTGCCTATTATCCGGTGCTGCTGCCACAGCCTCTTTCAAAGTCTTGTACTTCCCACTCCCATCCTTAGCCACCACAACGTCGGCCTTAATTTCTTTCGACATAGGCTGTAAAAGCATCCGGTCCCTGCCAGTCACCCACGACGGAAACTGAAGTTCTTTTGTCACTTGCCGGATAAAGTTGGTGTTAAATGGTGAAATCGCTACAAAAATGGCTAGAGAATTTCTCGCTCTTGTTATCAAGTCACTGAGCCTTGGTTCCATCAGGGTTTTGGCTGAACCCTCCAAGCCATCCAAGCATGTGATATGATTAGTAAGAACACCACTTAGCCATGCATGCGCATCTTCATAAGAATTGGTCGTTCTTTTATGAAGAGCCGCCACGGAATCCATAATTCTGTCAATGGATGATTCCATTAACTCCACACAGTCAATCAAAGACGCTTGCTCCCTAGGGTTGTTGATCCGATGCTTTACATCGTTAGCGATATTGATAGTTTCTTGAATGTCTGACGTTGATTTCTTTAAGAAGAACTGCAACAGATCAACATCATTCATTTTCATGGTAGTGTTTGAGGCTGTTTCTGAAACCATGGCTAAGCATGAAGCCTGGTCATGTGCTTTAGCACAAGTTTGTCGGAGAATTAAGAAAGGATTTGATGAGTTGGTAGCGTTGATAGAACGTGTGGTAAATAGAGTAGCTAAGGAAATGATAGCAGCAACAGAGAGAATTAGGAGGAGAATTTTATGTTTTGAAGTTTTTGGTGTGTTGAGCAGAAGAGGCTGGTGGATTACCGCCATGATAGTATTGTCAAGTGTTTCTCAGCTTAATTTGGTATGCTAATGCCTAATGGACAGTCTCTTAAACAGAGTGGCAGAGTGGCAATTACGAAGATAATTGAAAGCAATAGCGATTGACTTCTTAGTATTTGACTCAGCATCTTGAGTTCGCTTTTACTAATGGAAATAATTATGGCCATTGTCGGCCATTAATTTCACTCCAAATGACATTATTTTAATAGTCGTCGGACCATCTGTATAAAAATAAAACAAGCAGTATCACGTGGATGGAGGCCATAAGATAGGTTTAGATATGTTGTCATAAACAAGCAGTAAAAACGTTGACGGAGGCCATAACTCATAAGGTAGTTTAGAAATGTTGTAATTATAATTATAATTATAATTATATTCATTTATATGATATTATCTATTACAATTTCTTTTAATTTTCTATTACAATTTCTATTATAAAGAAGTCAATTGCACACTTAATATGCTTGACATTATATTGTCAAAACGTTAAGAATATATATTAGATCAAAGCATATATCCAAATAAAAAATGTACAAGAACAACATGGGGCTGTCAGCTGTTAACTGTCATGATGAAATCTATCTCCCATTTAATTTTGGACAAAGTGAGGGACGAGGTCGTAAATTAGCTTAAAGTGAAGGATTATGAAAGCATGAGATTATGATGATGCTACTTTCCAATTGGGATCTAAGTATTTGTCTTGTCCATACATTATGCTACCACCACCTCTTTCTACTTGAACCACAAAAAACAAGATAAAGTTCACATACAGTATTCACTTGTTGATATTAAAATCTTGTGTTCTCACTTGATGTAATGAATACGATGACAAAATATAATATCTAGAAACGCCTTTAAATCTTTTGAAAAAGGGACATGGATTAACATAAGTGCTGGCTATAATAGATACACGTTGATTTACAATTAGATATATAGATATTCTCGATTTACAATTAGATAGATAGATATTCTCAATTGCCCACTTGTCGCAATGAGTAAGAGGGTTATAAATAATTTCAAGAATAACAAGTGTATTTTCAAAAAAATATCAATTTTACCCTAGATGTGACTCAATTTTTAAATTATCAATTTGGACAAAGCAATTGTCAATATGAAAAGGGTGCCTTGAGAATTAAGTTACCCTAGATGTGAATTAATATTGTCTTCTTAGAAAGTCCAAATCGAATTCTCAAAATTTCACCACTATTATAATTTACAATTTGAAACTCTTGTTGAACCTATAAGTAGTGTACTATGAGTTTTATCAATAAATTTTAATAAATATTTTATAATTAAAATATGAATATCATAACAAGAATTTTAAAATGAGAAAAGAATATCCATATAAGTAAACAACAAAATTTATGATGAAAGGAGGGGTATAGTATAATTAGTAATAATCTTATAATTAACAAATTGTTCATTATGTATTTCAAATTCTTCATTATATTTTTTAATTTTGTTTTACATGTCTCTGATATTTTTATTAGATTTCTTAATTTATATGTTATATTTTTAAGGAAAAAAAAAAAAACTTGACAACAATAAGAAAATAATTGTTTCTATTACAATTTTATTCATTGATGGAGATGTTATCTTCGTAGCACAATTTGTAAATTATGAAGTATATTATTTTATAAATACATAAGATTTTTTTTACAAGAACTTTTACATTCTTCTTAAAAAATTTTTAATAACATTATTTTTATTTTTACAAATACATAAGATATGAATTGAGCATTTAGATTTACTATTTTATTTTTATTTTTTTCCCAGATGTAGCAAATCAATGAAAAAAGAATAACACTTAAATAATAGATAAATAAATAAGTAGCAAATCAAAAAAATAAAAGAAAAGAAAAGAGTGATCATATTTTGATTTAAAAATAAAGAGAAAAATATGAATTAATATATATTCACTATGTAATATTACAATCATTTATATAAGATTTGAAAACTCTTATATAAAACTTAAAACGTTTAACATAAATTTTAGATTTTAAAATTTTTGACTGTATATTTCTTTTATTTTTTATTGAATAAATTTTGAAAAAAAAAAATGTTTGCTAGGATTAAGAAGTATTTTATACTTAAAAATTAAAGGATTACGAAGCAATTAAAGATTAATTTTTTAAGCTTAAGAAATTAATTTTAAAAATTTGGTGGGGGGTTGTTAACTGTAAATATACAGGAATTCAATCCCAACTTTACATTTGCATTTTGCTGATTGACCTCTGATCCCCAAGCGATAAGAACACTATAAACAATAAATGTATAAACCTAAACGATGTACATACAAGTTAAAATAATTAAAATTTGCTGGCAGGGCAGCCATATTATAAATATTATGTACTAGGCTTCAAGATCCTTTGTGTAGTTTTTGTTTACTGTATATATTCGATGGATTTCAATGAGAATCATGGATGCACTATCTTAATTATGGCAATAAGAGGGACAAATTATTTATGAAGACGGGATAAAACTTTATTAAATTTCCTCCCCGATTGTATAATTAACAGAATGTCTTTGATTCTCTTATCCCAGAAGGTCATTTTGCAATATTAAACTTAATTTAAATGAGAAGAATGAAATAAAAAAAAATTAATCAGTATTCAATTAAAATTAAGAGATGTAAATTTTCAATGTTTTCTTTTAATTGACAAAAATACGAATTCATTGCTATTAATAATTCAATATGATATATTAATATTTTTAGTCTTTTGATATATCATATTATGCGTAAACTAATTTAATAAAAAGTATTATTTTAATAAATTTTGTTATATTTATATATAATAATACAACACATTCTAAATATTTAATCCAATTTTTTATTATCATAAATGATATATCATTCATCGATTAAACAATTTTGATAAGAAATTATTTTGAGATTCGTAAAAATATACTCTCCAACTAATAAATTATAAATCACTGTAAAAATTACAAATTCTTTGTTTGAAGTTGCATAGTCATTTTGAATTTTAAAAGATTTACCAAAAATTAATTAGTATAAAGATTATATATTTATTTTATATTGATTTATAATAGATGGCTTCCGCCTTAACTCACGGTTTAATATATTTTTTTTTGTCAAAAACAGTAATGCATCTCAATATTTAAGTCTTTGTCATTATAAATAAAATGATTTGAATTTGGGATGTCAACATAATTACTAAGTTAAAAATATCATACTTATTTATATTGACTATTTATTTTAAATATATTATCAAATTTAATTAATATTATAGGTGATTATTAAATTAGTACATAATTACATATTAATTAAAATAATAAATAACATTAAGTATTTTAATAAAAAAAATTAAATAAATTTTTCGAGTAGAAATATTAATTTAAAAACTTACATGTTTTTCCCAATACTATTTGACAACATAGAAATAATTGTTATGCAACTGAATATTTGTCCATTAATTTATCGGATTTTGTTTTTAGAAGTATAATTTTATATCGTTAAATCGGCTTGAGATATCTAATAGCTAGCATCATATGTGCTTTAAGGTTCACAATGGAAGCCAACCTTGGCTATTTGCAACACTTGCGGATGCTGATACAGAAACATTGTTGATCACGTTGCAACATGCACGCGCAGGACTACTAACACCAGCAAACGATAATACTGGTAGTACTTCTATGATCTCTTCATGACTTCTATCATTCTCGTCAGGAATTCTAAATCTATTGTAACACTTCATAAAAAAAAAAAACTAATCTTACGCACATCATGAATAATGTTAGCACTATAAGAAATTGTAATATATCAAAAAAAAATATCATATTAAATAATAATTATCTAATACCTATTACGCTTCTAAGATCACGCTGTAAATCCTACAATCAAGCTTTAAACCATAGGAATGGAATAGTAAATCCTTTGAGATAGCTAGCACTTGATGTTAAAAATAACATCGTTACGTCAACTTCAACTTTTACGTTAAGTAACATTGACATATCAATTTAATTTAAACTTCTAACAGCTAGTTTGAATATTAACCAAATTTAAATCTCTAACGACTATATTTTATTTAATGAGTTCTTAAATAACTATATTTTTCATCTATAAATACCCATGTAATTTGTATCTTCAAAAATATGCAATTAGAGCTTCTCTTTCCAATTATTCTTAAATTGTAATAAGCAATTATAAGTGTTATTACAATTTTTATATTGATTTATTAGTTTTTTTTACATAGTATCAGAGTATATTTGATCTTACATATTTCAATTATTCTTATCTTCCATTTCTTATTATCATGGATGCATTATCATCCCATAAACTGACCACCTTCAATTTGAATGACTCAAATTATCTTCTTTGGTTTAAAGCAGCCAAAAATGGATTGTGCAGTAGAGACAAATGGGGTTATGTGAGTGGTACAATAAAGCAGCCAAAAGAAAATGATGTTGGTTTCGAAAAATGATTCCAGGTAGACAAGTTGGTATTAACTTGGCTTCAAGGGTCAATCAAGCCTTTCATTTACTTCGCCTACTCTTTTGCAGAAACCTCAAAAGAACTTTGGACAATCTCTGGAGAATTTGCGATAATGTTTCTAACATTTGTTGTATTTATGAGATTAATAAAGCTATTGCAAACTTTAACCAAGATGGGAAGAGTTTTGTCGAATATCTTAGCATTACGAGGTCGTTGTGGTCAGAGTTGAATATCATGATGCCTCCTACGGACGATCCTACAGTTATTGCAGTAAGACAAGATCAAGATGAATCTTTTAGTCTACTTGCAAAACTTAACTATTCTTTTTCTCAGTTAATCCATCATATTCTTAGAATGACCATCATGCCTACATTTAATGATATTTGCATGATGATTCAAAAGGAAGAAAGTTCTTTCCATCTTATGGGAAACCAAGTGAAAAAATCCCTTATGGTACAAAAAGAAGAAAACTCTAGTCGTCTTAACGAAAATCAAGATGATAAGTCTGCTCTAGCTATTGGAATTCATGAAAATGCTTATATTGCAAAAAACAAGAAAAATCTTAAGTGTGAACACTGCAAGAGGATCAATCATTCCAATGATAAGTGTTGGGTTCTTTATCCTCACATTCGTTCAAAGAAGTTCTGGACTGAAGAAAAACAGTTCAAAAATAAAGAAAATGTCCATGTTGCTTCCACAAATGAACATGACCTTCGCATTGAACTCGAATCCCTACTTTATAAGTATGGCATCAGCAATGATTTTGGTAACTTTATTTACTCTCACTCTTCTATTTTTCAAAAACACAATGATTTATGGATTATTGATTCTGGCGCTACTGATCATATGATAAAAAATCCAAATTTATTGATGAGAATAGACGAATTCAAAGGTAATGTCATAGTAGCCAACGGTCATGATACTCCTATTAAGGGAATAAGAAATTTTAAATTATTTAATCATGACTATAAAGCGTTATACCTTCCTAATTTCTCATCCAATTTACTTTCTGTTAGAAAGACTACTAATGACCTTAATTGTTCTATTACATTTAGCCCTAACTCAGTTGTGTTTCAAGATATCACAACCAGAAAGAAAATTGGTGAATGAAGCTTAGCAATGGGTTGTTCGTTCTAAACTCTTCCATTCATTCTTTAAAGTCTAATGTTTGCAATGAATCAAAACTATGGCATGATAGATTAGGTCACACTACTGAACAAGTTTCTAAAATTTTGTTAACTAGTCTCAATTATAATATTGAAAAATGTGAAGTTTGTATTTATGGAAAGCAATTAAGACCTTAATTTTTAAATTCAAACACTAAATATAATAATTATTTTTACTTAGTTCACTATGACATTTGGACATCGCCATATTTAACAAGAAACTATTTAAAAAATTTTATTACATTTATTGATCAAAAATCAAAATTTACTTGGCTGTATTTATTTGCTTTAAAAGTTAAAGTTTTTAATACCTTTCAAAATTTTCATGTTCACGTTACTAACCAATATAATGCCAAAGTAAAAATCTTGAGAATGGATAACGATAAAGAATATATGAGTAATGTATTTCAAGAATATCTAAGAAAAAATGGGATCATACATTAAACGACATATTCATACACTCCTCAGTAAAATAGTATTGCTGAGCGAAAGAACTGACATCTCGTTAAAGTTACAAGAACTCTGATGTTTCACATGAATATGCGAAAACGCCATTGGGGGGATTCTGTCACCACCACCTGTTACCTCACAATAAAATCCCAACAAAGGTTCTTACTGGGAGGTCACCACAGAAAGTCCTCACTAACTCAAAACCTTCAACTTATCACCTTAAAATATTTGGTTGTATTTGTTATGTTCATGTGCCAGGTGAACTCAGAAATAAGCTTGAACCAGAGGGCTTAAAGTGCGTCTTTATTGGGTATTCTCTAAGTCAGAAAGGTTATAAATGTTTTCACCCTCCTTCAAATAGTATGTACATTTCTAGAGACGTAATCTTCATCGAAAACGTATCATTTTACAGAAAAGATCATTTGCTAGAAAGAACCAAATATCCAACCAATATACCTGCTCCGGTTCCATGTGAACTAGAATTTTTTGAAGCGCAGCGTAATAAAAAACAAACAACAATTCAAACAAAAGATGCGAAAGTCTCTCAATTCAAATGAAAAATGCGAAAGTTTTTCAAAATGAAAAAGAAACTGCTCAACGTAGAGAAGATAATATTAAACAAATACAACCATAATCTCTAAAACATCAACATCAACCTCTCAGAAGATCAATAAGGATAAGGTATCCTTCAGAATGGGTAAACCGAAGGGTTTATTACAATAATAATTCTATTATTTATCCTATTAAAAGATTTTGCAGCTATAGTCACTTATCTTTTGAGCATCAAGCGTTTATTAGCAGTATTGATAAAGGATTTGAGCTAAGAACCTATGAAGAAGCTTAAAGAAGCAAGGTATGGCGAGAGGCTATGAATGAAGAAATTCATGCTTTAACAAAACACAATACTTGGGAAATAACAAATCTACCTAAGGGTAAGAAAGGCGTCGGATGTAGATAGATGTACAAGATAAAGTATCGAACAGATGAGACTATTGAAAGACACAAAGCTAAACTTGTGGCTAAGGGATTTACTCAGACATATGACGTCAACTACACTGAAACTTTTGCTTCAGTTGCTAAGATGAACTCTATTCGAGTTCTTATCTCTTTAATAGTAAATCAAGATTGGAAGTTACACCAGATGGATGTCAAGAATGCATTCCTGCAAGGAGAACTTGAGGAAGAAGTCTATATGAAGCTACCTCAAGGTATCAAAAGTAATTACTCAACCAATTAAGTCTAAAGGTTGAAGAAGGTCATATATGGACTTAAACAATCACCTAAAACCTGGTATGCTAAACTTAGTCACGCTCTTCTTAATATTGGATTCATAAAAAGTGAGGCTGACAATTCTCTTTTCACCTTACAAAGAGAAACCGGTATGACTTATCTAATTTTTTATGTAGATGATATAATTATAACCAGAATTGACTTAGATGGAATATAACAAATTAAATCACATCTCAAAATGAAATTTGATGTTAAAAACCTCGGGGAACTAAAGTACTTTCTTGAAATCGAAATAGCATACTCAAAGAAGAGCTTATTTCTGTCTTAAAGAAAGTATACTCTTGATCTTCTTGCAGAAACAGAAAAATTTAGAGCTAAACCATCAAAAAGCCCTCTCAAAAGTAGATACAAGGAGCTTGAAAGGGAATCACTTCAAGATATTACACAATATCAACGGATAGTCAGTAAATTAATTTATTTAACCATTACACGTCTAGATATTTCTTTTGCAGTTAATCAAGTGAGTCAACACATGATTAACTCCAAAAACAAATCATATGCAAATGGTAGAATGAATTTTGAAGTACTTGAAAGGCTCCCTCGGAAGCAGCATTTGGATAAAGAAGAATGAAAACTTAGATGTAATAGGCCATTGTGACGCGGATTAAGCTGGAAGCATTGAAGACAAAAAAATCCATCACCAGCTATTACACGTTTATAGAAGGTAATCTCGTAACTTGGAAGAGCAAAAAGTAAAGCGTGGTTGCAAGATCAAGCGCAGAAGCCGAATATCACACAATGGCATCTACTACCTGTGGGCTCATTTTGCTGAAAGCTCTCCTTCTGAATCTTAGAATAAAAATTCAGAAACTTATGAAGCTTTACTGTGACAACCAAGCCACCATTAACATAGCATTAAATCCGGTCTTTCACGAAAGAACAAAGCAAATCAAAGTCAACTGCCAATTCATTCGAGAAAAAATTTAAGACGGTATCATTATTACTAAGCACATTAGGAGTGAAGAACAACTTGCAGATATCTTCATCAAAGCTACCAATACAGAGCTCAGCAGTGTTATTCTTAGCAAGTTCGGCTTAATTGACATCCACAAGTTAAACTTGAGGGGAATGTTAAAAATAATATCGCCACGTCAACTTCCACGTTAAGCAACATTGATACGTCAGCCTAATTTAAACTTCCAACGGTTAGTTTAACATTAGCCAAATTTAAACCCCTAGCGGTTATATTTTATTTAATGAGTTTTTAAACAATTATTCTTTATCTATAAATACCCATGTAATTTGTATCTTCAAAAATATGCAATTAGAGCTCTCTTTCCGGTTATTCTTAAATTGCAATAAGCAATTATAAATGTTCTTACAATTCTTATATGATTTATTAGTTTTTTACACTTAAAACTCTATAAGATTTGCTAGTTGTTGCTTATCAGGTTGCTCCAAGAGTATAGTTGAATTGATTTGGCATAGAAGCAAGAGATGATCAAATGATTCATTCCCCTCACTCAACCAATTAGATAATGCTCCAGAGGGAATTGACGCACTGCTGTCTTTGTACGCAAAGTTGCATGGTAATGGAAATGGGATATTAATGGATTTGTTAAAAAAAATTCCCAATAGCATCAACCTGCCGGTTCCCGGTTTGGATTTGTTTTTGCCTTTGCACATTTTGAATTAGCTTTTTGTGATGGTTTGAGTAAATTAATGCAAGGAGCCAATTTTATAAAGAGTAAAAAGTGTTGAAGTTTCAGATTATTTGAATGATTAACGGGTCTTTGCTAAAAGCTGGTAGGAGTCCCTTCTTTTTTATTTCTCTTTTTAATTACTCAGCCAGAAGATCAAATCCACTTTTGTTAAGGTTTAGAATTATGAATTGCATTGTACCCAAGGATCAATCTTTTGCTTCAATTTTCTAACACTAAAAAGGTTGAAAGCTAAAAATTTCATAACTCTCTTGTGAAGGACTTTTGCCGGCCCATTGAAAACTAAATCTTGCCTTGTAGATTTAAGTTCGTGGGTTCAGCAATCAGCCTCACCATCACTAACACGAAGTGTCATATGATATGATATCATCTGCAATGTGGATGTCTCTTTGATCAAAATGAACAAGCACGTCCTAGAGCTGGAGACAATAGTGTCTAAGAGCTTCGTAGGAATTGGATAAAGTAAAAGCACGTTCCAAATGCATAGAGTAGAAGTCATGACTCTTGAACTTGAACCTGTGGTACAATATAAAAATTTGAATATCATGTATTCGGATCTTTTTGATCCGGATACAATATCAGAACATGAGACGGCTGGTGATTTTAGTACAGTGGAATTTATGTTATCATAATAATAACAATTAACCATCAGTAAATCACCATGAAAATTATTAGCCAACCATATTTGAAATGGAGATATTCTACGAATGAAAACCAATCAGCAACTTGAAACAGAGTAGTAGTTATTCGGAAAAAAAAATTCTGAAGAAGAACAAATATTCAACCATAATTGAGGCGGAATATGTCATTCTGCACAAAGAAGTTTCCTAGTGGCGATGGCATCAGGTGGAACATCTGCAAACATTTTAATAATTTTCATGTCACTAAAAATTACAATAACCTAAATGCTAGTAGAGAAAAGAGAGAGAGTAAGAAATTACAATAACCTGGCTGAATCTTAAGTGGTGCTCCTCCCCGGCCAATTGAAGGCTGCCGCTGACGAAGACGACTATGCCGCCAGTCGAGGAACACGGCTGTGAATCAATGGTGCTGATCATATGTCGGCAGTGATCGAACGGTAACTTGTTAAGCTTGGCGGAGATATCATCAACCCCAAGTATTGTCTGACCTTCAAATGTCAGCATAGAGGTTGGTTGATAGAGAGACCAAAGGGAGGCTCTATCATTGTCAAAGAGGTGGTAGTAATAATTCACAAATGAGTTTCCCACAGATTCAACCTGTTCTTCCATTCTCGATTTCCTTCAATTTCAATAATATTCTAGTTCTCTTCTTTCCTAGCACCACCACCGGGCCATGAAAATATAAGGGAGATGAGATGAGCAACAAAGTGCATATCATACGGGCTAAAAGCAGTAAAAGCAAGAAGATGACAATAGACTCTTAAATTATTCTATATTATGACCATTATACCCACCTCGGAGAAAAGTATATGATACATAAGTGGAGATTCTCTCAAAGTCTAAACTCGACGATAATGATCTGTGAATTCGTGAGGGTAATAGGGTAATTAGATAAAGGTGAGGACTGAGGAGGAATCGACACACTGCTGCCATCGTACGCAAAGTTGCATGGTGATGGAAACAATAGTATAATAAATGTGATTAGAAAAAAAAAAAAGTGCGTAATGGCATCAAACTTGTGTAGATTTGTTACAGCCTTTTGACCGTCCAAAAGCACTTTCTAAATGAGCTTCTCCGATAGTCGCCTCGGATTGATCAGCTTCTTTTTACAGAGTTAAAAAAGAGATAAAACTCTAGAGCGTGATGAAGACGCTGTCGCTGTCTTTTGAATATTTAGTGGGTCTTTTGCTAAAAGCCCAAAGCACGGAATATATCCTTTTCCTAATGCTTGGACCTTCCTCTTGTGGAAATAGTTGGTAGGAGACTTTCGTGTCTAGCCATTCATTTTGCTCACTTAGCAAGAAGATCATATCCAGGTTTGTAAGCCAAGATTTGCATTGTACCAAAAGGATAATTTTTTGCAAAATTAGACCGAGTTACTGTTTACATGTACTTTTGCTTTTCAATGGTGTAGATAAAAATATTTTGACATTCTAGGAATCAAATGGTTGAAAGCTAAATTCCAGGTGAGAAATGGAGAAAGAATCTCAACTTAGAGGCACAAAATTAACAAACTGTAGAACTGGAACTATAGGTCTGAAGAGAAGAAGGCTGATTGAATTTGGTGTTGCAGCCCATTTTTGTGTCTGCATCTCTTAGTATTTGAAAATTGAGTTAGTATGTTAAAATTATTAATTATTAAATATAAATTAATGGGTAAATAATAAATACTAATAGTGATTAAAATAAAAATTGATATTTATCATCAAATACTTTAATTATTATATAAAATACTTCTCTTTGTTTTATTAATACATACTCTCTAAGAACTTGCTTATATATATATATATATATATCAATAATTATAAATAATATTATAGCTATAATTGGAAAATTTCTATCGTTAATATAAAAAAATTAACTTTAATACAAGAGTTAAAAATGAATTAGAAACGATGAGATAGTCATTGTTTAAAGAGAAGTTTAAAATGGGTAGATAGAAGGTGGAAGGGGATATTTGTTGGGTTTGGTGCACTGATCTGGCCATCTGGGTGATCTATTCTAGCCCAAAACGAAAAGAAAATTCAGAAGCTGAACGGATTCATAACAGAAACAAACGAAGAAAAATAGAAGAAACAGAAGCAACAACTGAAATGTCACAACGTTCAGTAAATTATGAAATATTGTGATAGCATAAGCAGTGTAGGAAGTCCATGTGACGTGACTTGTTTACAAGGGTAAAATCACGAAGACAGGTGCATCCGACAAATAGGAAGGGTGGGTGAATAATCAAAATCGTACTGCCCAAAAGTTTTGAAAAATGGACTATATATTAACAAGAATCCAAGTCAAAAATGGTTTCATGCGTGCACTAGTCAAGAATGGAGTTTCAGAAAACTAAATGCAGGTGATCAATTTTAATTAGTATCTATCTATATATTAACACACACTCCACCAGGTATTTTTAATTTCTTCATGTTCAAATATATTTGGTTTTAGCTAGTCCATGTAGCCTCATTTTTTCAATTCACGTGGAAAGCCATTTTCATGATATAACAATATTTAATATTTGATAATATCTCTTTCTTTCTTTTTTTTTTTTTTTTCTTTTTTATAATAAATAATTTTGGCTTTATTATTTCACACAAAAGGAGTAAGCATTGGTATATATTTGACTTGACCGATAATATGATTGATGTTTAACTTGTGTCGAGAATCTAGATGACGGTTTGACTAATAAAGATCAATTATGTACCATATTCCAAAAAAGCCAGCGAGCTAGAGCATAGAGAGTTTTACTCCGACTAACCCTTTAACAAAGCTATAAATAAGTGCACATAGATATCGAAGATTATATATCTGTGCTACGTACAAAAGAAGAGAGAGAACCAAATTAAACATCAAAATGGAGTTAGATTTATTGTGGTTGATTCTTGCAATATTTATAGGAACTTACGTTGTTGTGTTTAGGTTTGTAAGGAGATTTAACGAGTGGTATTATGTTAACAAATTGGGAGAGAAGATACATTCTCTTCCTCCAGGTGATCTGGGTTGGCCTTTGGTTGGCAATACGTTATCCTACCGCCGAGCTGTAAATGCCGACGATGTTGATAGCTATATGAACGACATAGTTAAAAGGTTTTACTCTTCTTCTTCTTCTTCTTCTTCTTCTTCTTCTTTCTTTCTCATGGATACTACATCTAGTTCTACTTATCGAATGCCTTAATCTTAATTAATATGTTTGTAATCACTAGTACTTAACATGGATCGATCGGTGTGTTGTAGGAATGGTCGAACTGGTATTTACAAGGCACACCTATTTGGTAGTCCAAGCATCATAGTTTCTACACCCGAAACATTCAGACGAGTCTTGAACGACGATGAGATATTTGGAGTTGGTTATCCTGTAGCCATGAATATATTAGCTGGAAAAAGAACATTTCTTAACGTCGAAAACGTTGCGCACAGGCGTCTACGCAATCTTTTGTTAAGTCCAACGACTAACCATGATGCACTTGCCATTTATGCTAGAAATATTGAGGATCTTGTGATCTCTTCCTTGAAGGAATGGGCTAGCAGGGGTAAACCAATCGAGTTATTGAATGAAATGAGAAGGCTTGCTTACAGAAACGTTTTTCGTATGATCCTTGGACCTAATAGTGATTCAATTATTAACTCAATAGAGAAGCATATTGGTGATCTACATTATGGATTTCAATGTTCTGTCATTGATATTCCTGGTTTTGGTTTCCATAAAGCACTCAAGGTGAAATTTCATTTACGTAATTTATAACATTCATGTTTGAATCTTATTATTGACAACGAAGAAAAATTATGAATTAGGGTTAATCGCATTCATTGTTTTCTTTCCAGGCAAAAAAGATTTTATTAAAACTTCTTCAAGCGGAAATTGATAATAGAAGAGAAATGAAGAAAAATGATGAGCAAGCAACAAAGGGAGGTATGCTTGATATAATGATGGAACCTGACGAGAATGGTAGAAGGCTGGAAGATGAAGAGATCATAGAAGTACTGCTGGTATTTTCGTTTGCTGGTGTTAGTACTCCTGCGCATGTTGCAACGTGGTCAACAATGTTCCTGTATCAGCATCCGCAAGTGTTGCAAAAAGCCAAGGTTATTTTCAATTAATTAAATCAATCCTTCCATTCTGAACCTTAAAACGCATATGCTACTAGACTATTAGATATCTAAAGACGATTTAACGATATAAAATTATACTTCTAAAAACAAAATCCGATAAATTAATGGACAAATATTCAATTGCATAACGTTAAACTTTGGTTGGCAGGAAGAGCAAGAGGAGATTATAAGGAACCGACCATCTGAACAAAAAGGATTGAGTTTCAAGGAAATTAAACAAATGGAATATCTACCCAAGGTATAAATACATATCATTTTTTGTTTTATAAATCAAATATGAGATAAGTTATCATAGAACAAGAACTAATGACTTGTCGTGTTTAATTAACCTTTACTTATAATAGCTTGCATCACTACTTAGCAGCACATGTAACAAGCTCAATTTATTATTTATTTAGGTAATAAATGAAGCATTACGCTTATTCAACATACCATTTTCGAATCTTCGAATTGCAAAAGCCGATGCTAACATTAATGGTTAGTCACTTCAATCAATACGCTTAATATTTCCTTGCAAACATATATATATACTTGCTTCCTCTTGTCTTATATTGAAAAAATTATATATTTGCAGGTTATTTCGTACCAAAAGGATGGAAAGTTATGCTTTGGGCCAGATCTGTTCATTTGGATCCAGAAATTTATCCCGCCCCAAAAGAATATAATCCTTCAAGATGGGATGTAAGTTACATTATATACACGAGAAATTTCTATGGTAATATTTGTTGTTCAAGCAGAAACATAGGTAGCTGACAAACCTCATTTTCTTGACTTGACAACTTGTAATTGAGCAGAATTATGTAGCCAAACCAGGATCTTTCATTTCCTTTGGAGGAGGAGCAAGGAAGTGCATTGGAGCTGATATGGCCAAGATTGAAATCTCCACATATCTTCATTATTTTCTTCTTAACTATAAGTGAGTTTACCTTGTTCATTTGCTTTACTATTTTTTTTTTCATAATCTTTACATTTAGTTACAAATTGTTTGATATTGTAAACTTAAACTTGCAGGCTTGTGCAACTTAATCCTGGATGTTCAACAGTACACTTGCCTCAACCTAGGCCTGCCGACAATTGTCTTGCTAAAGTTATTAAGCTCAATTGATCATCTGCCTCTGGAGAAAGTTTATTATTTATGTGCTATTTATGGCATGTAGTGTTTGTTGAAAATTTTCCAAATATACAATTAAAGCCCAATAATACTCTCTCTTTCTCCAAGATGTAGTTGAATCTTCAAGATTTGCCTATCAGATCTTAAACAATAAAGCTATATTCGGTACATTCCATAGTATCGTTTTGGTGGCAATTATATTGGTTTTAATCGACTTTATATTATATTTTATGATAGTCTCATATTTGGTGCATTGAATTAATTTTCTGGATTCAACTATAAAGTTGTGTCTGTATTCAGATGTCATTAAATTACATGATTGGATATCATATTATTTTATCTTATTTTAGTCTGAATGTTTAAATAAATACAATTAGTAATAAAGTATTATAAAATTTGATTTGAACCCAAACCATTAATAATATTTAAGTTTTTATCTAGGCCCTAGAGTGACCAACTAAACCGAACCAGAACAAAACGAACCGATTCAATTTCGATCAATTCAGTACTTTTTACTAGTTCGGATTGGTTAGCTTTTGAAAAAAAAGGAAGGAAGCAGAAAAGGAGCATAAAAAAGAGTAATTTCATCCTATAACAACAATGGTGTCATCAAGCCAAATGAAAGGGTTGATCGACGAGAAGTCGTGTAATACAATATAATAGTTGATTGCATGTTTACGGATCCTAATTAACATGGTTAGACATACTAAGTTATATTAAAACGTGATATGTGATTTTCATACAGCAGAATATTCATGTTATTGTAATATACTACTTGTTAGCCGACCAGTTGAACTAACATATTCTATGAATGAAAAACCAATCAGCAGCTTGAAACAGAGTAGCAATTCGATAAAAATCTTAGTGCTTCCTACACCAATCATTCACCCTACAAACTTTCATAGACTGTACTCAAATAAACATGCAAGTTATTCTGCTATTTTTTTTAATAAACCTGGCCTATTGTTGTTGAAGATTAGGTATGTAAACAGAAAACAAAAGCAAAATGAAATAAAGTTATAATGACATTTCCTCAGAAAACAAGATCCGGAGTCGCACCAACTATGACAAACTCCTTTGTTGGATAAAAGGGCTTTTAGTTAATAGTGTTTGATGGAAGCAAAGTAAATCCAAAGGATAAGAAATTCCCCCTCAGCATGCAAATGGAAATTCAACTTCAACCAGCATTTAAGGCCACTCTATGATACCATAGACTTGGTCTGTACCAGCCCACCGTAATCTGATTACTACAGTCTCTAGACATCAAAATCTTTAACCAAAAAGATCTGCCTCAATGTATATACTTTACTGAACGCAGAAGGTACAAAAACTGCAAAAAATTTCAGGACAAAACCTTTCTGAAAGATAAATGTCTGGTACTTGCTATCAAGCTTCCACCAGAATCATTAAAATACACTAACAATAATCACACAACCTCAAAAAGCTTAAACAAAGAAATGACATGAAGGGAACCAAAGAGAAACTCAACCAAATAAGGGAATCCTGGCTTCAAATCATTAATCCCATCAACCCCAGACTTTGTGTCTCACCAATCTCTTGTATGGAAACCTTGTCAACCCTAGACATTGTGTCTCATCCATCTCTTGTAAGGAATCCTAATTTGCTCTTAGGCATCCAGCAAGGAAGACTCAACTACCAATGCTACTCTTACAAAAGCTGATATTAGTGACCAAGTTAACTCAATTTTCCAGACAGTCAGATGTTCATATGAAGAGAAAATTCTCATGTCCTCAAACAATATATTCGTCAAATGGCTGATCATCAGATCAAGTTTGGTTAAAGTTCACAAATACCTATGTCCACAACATTGCTTATTGAGAACACAAGTAAATTCAACTGTATATTGAGTAATCTAGACAAGTTAAAACATATTTTCATATTCTAAATCAAGCTAGAGGGAAAACTTATTCGGTCCATAAAATAATTGGAACCTCATGCCAGAAACCACACAAAAAAGCATGAATTGATAACGATTGAAACCTCTTAGACCTTGGTTATTAAGACTCTTACATAAAATTAATCGACCTTGGTTATTCTAAGTTTCTTAGCATCTAAAATTTGTTTGAGAATAAGCAATTTGGTCTACTCCTAGCTCAATTGCTGAACCTCAGATTTGCACTTAATATTCTAAGTACAGCAATGGAACAAAATCACAAGTATAAGGTCAACATAAAAGCATGGAAACGACACTCCCGTAATTTTGAAAGATTATCATGGTCAGGCAGTAACAATCTATAGTTGTACGCGTAAAACATCAAAGTTCAACTAGAATCTCTAATCCAAAATTCATAATAGTAAAATATAAAAAATCCTGACCACATTTCAATTTGTTATCAGTTCCAACTGGAAGGCCAGAATCCGTGAACTGCATATCCAGTCTTCCAATTATCCAAGTAAATAACCTTGTTCACAGCCCAAAATGAAATCAACAACGAAAAAATCATAACCAGTCTCTGTACTTTCTTGTTCTTCACTCTAACAAGAACATGGGTCTCGACCGCCAGTAACAACCCCACAATCGTATACAAGAACCCCACTGCAAAACCCTCCGCTCCCAGCTGCATCCCTGAACCCTGGTAAAAGAATACCAGCTTGTTCGGATCATTTCTGTCTGACATAAACATCGGCATTTTACGAATTATATTGTGCATAGCACCAGACACACTGAAAAAGTAAATAAACACAGCGCCCAACAGCCAAATCTTGCGGTCGTGCAGTAAAGTCTCGCCGGCGAATATCTTCTTAGCCACGAACGATAACCAGATTAAAATTGCTACAATGATGAGTCCGATTTGTTTCTTGGAGAGAAACGGAGGGCGTTGAATGGATCCCACAGTTAATTTGGTTCTTGATTGGACGAATTCGGCCATGGATTCGGCCATCCGAGAGAAATCACCCTGGTCCATAGCAATCGAATCATCTTTGAGCGATTTAGCGTTGGGACCCGCCAGGCGGATGTGAGGGAGAGAGTTGACTCCGAAAAGGGAAAATGAAGATTGAGATTCTTTGAACTCGATGACACAGAAGAAGAGTTTTCCGAGAGATGCAGAGGGATTCTCGGAGGGGTTGTTATTGGCGATGAATGAGGAGGAGAGGAGGGAGAACTCGTTGTGGAGATCTTGGAGGTGAAGCTCGTGCTTGCTGTGAAGATGTTGAGCATCGAAGAAGATGAGAAGAGAGTACGGGCGTGGTGTTTTTGTGGAGGTTAAGAAACGGGAGACTAGGTGGTCGTTTAAGCGGATTACGCCTGATTTCGATTGAGACTGGAGGTTCAGGAGCTCCGATACTAAGTCTGAGTTCGAACCGGCGGTAGCTATAGAGACGAGGAGATTGAAAATGGCTGTAAAAATTATCAGATGGTACATTTTTCCAGAGATCGCCATTTTTTCACGGTGGTTTTTGTTGACTCCAGGTTTGGTTCTCTCTGGGAGACAAAAGGAGAAGCTAGAAGACTTCGATTCAAGTATCAGCCGTGGTCACTACGACGCCGCTTTGACTTTTTCTTTAAATATATATATATAATGGGACGGAAGACCATTTCTTTTCAAATCTGAAAAGATAACATGTAAAGGCAATACGGCATGTCGTTTAATGTCATTGACATTTGATTTTTGATAGGGTATTAGAACGGACGATTAACATTCAGAATTTCAGTCAGACAAGACCTTCTGTGCAATTTTCCCTACTTATAAAACTGGATTCTGATCAAACTATATGGTTAGTATCTAATCATAAAATTCTGTCACACATGTAACCCGATTCTATGACTCTTCCTGAATGGAATTGAAACTATGAATTAACCACTTGGATCATTTCCCAACATCTAATTATGTCAAATATCATGTTTTAACTCACCTCTTACCTGAGAACCAAACTCCAATGTGAATAGCATCATAGATACTACAACAGGCAGCAACTAAAACAAAATCAAGATAGAAAACATGATTGTAGCAACATTTCATGAAACTGGCAGAGACTGCCTCTGCCTGGGAGATGGGAGAAAAAAGAAACTGCCAATGTGAACGAGATCATAAACATAAAGCTTCTGTAACTCAAATCACCTCAACAGATAATTGAAATTTCAACTTTCAACATATTATATGTACTCAAAGAGTGGATGCAATTTGATCATGATGTACATTCAGCTGAGTAAAGTCTATTACTGAAATCCAGAAATCAATCGTTTATATGTTACTTTATCGGGTTTGAGTCCCATCTTCAACATTTCATCATGAATTTTCATAGCTTTTCTCAGTTCCTTTACGCGACATAGTCCAGTGATCATAATCGCAAAGCTTGTGCTGCTCATCATATCAAGCCCCTTCATGTAATCAAATATCCTGACTGCTTCTTCTATTCTTCCGTCTTTGAACAGTCCATCAAGAAGCACATTGTAAGTTGATACATCTACACTGCCTTTCAATTTTTCCATCTTAGAGTGCAAGACGATAGCTTTATCAATCTGTCCACTAGAGCAGTAATGCTCCATTAAGGAGCAACAGCAAAAGGAATCCAGCAATAAACCTTGCTCTAACACTGCATTCAACAATTCCTCTACTTCTCTCCATCTACCTTTTCCACACTGCAATGTTACAAATTTAGACAATTCCATTGCACAAGGACTGTATCCTCTTTTCACTATATCCGTTAACAATTCACATGCCTCCTCAGACTGATCTTCCTTGCACAGAACATTTGCAAATGCATTATAACTAACATCCTTCACTCCAATACCCCTTTCCAAAATTAAGCGATATATTTGAACAGCATCCTTTACTCTTCCTTCCTGAGACAATGCCTTAAACATGCACCCATATGTATCATCATGTAATCCAAGCTTCTCATCACAAGCTCTCTTGAAAAACATCTCTGCCGCATATGACTTCCCCAAATCACAAAGCTTTTGAATGACCAGATCATTCCCAGATACAAAACATTTTGGAAGCAATTCCTTTTTTGTCATTAAACCCACCATCCTATTGATCACTTCAACATTTTTATATTTACAAGCCCCATCAAGTATCGAACTATAAGTACTAAAACCAGGAGTTAGTTTTCTAACATCACACATCTCATTTAATCTATCAAATGCAGCATTAAAATCCCCACTTTTACCATAGAAATCAATAACAAGACTATACATGACTGAATTATAAACACCCGAATCCAACAATCTCAAAACTTTCTCAAATTTTCCACTTTTACAAAGAATCTGAGCAACCAATGACCAAGTAAACTTATTTGGCAAAACTCCATCTCGAATCATGGCGCTACATGAGCACCAAGCCAATCTAATCTCATTTTGTCTACACATAGTATCAAGCAACGCATTACATGCACTTATTGAAGGAACAAAACCATAAACTCTCATCATTTTATATACCTCTAAACCGTCCATAAACAAACCCTTAAGTGAATAGCAATCAAGAACTAAGCTTAAAGCATCAGACTGAGTATCTCTACCTTTACAAGCTTGAATCATGGAATGAGTAAGCGCTGTGGCAGTGTGCGTCTGGATTAAAGAATCCAATACGGGTTTTATGGGCTGCGTTTGACCCGACTCGAGAACAAGATGGATGATAAGGCATTGCGATTTGAGGTCTGGTTTAAAGTGTAAATTGGTTTTAATCCAATTGAAGAAGTTAAGAGAAACTTGTGGATTCTGTTGGGTATTGTAGAGGATGTGAAGGAAGAGAGAAGGAGTCAGCTTGGAGGAAAGATTAAGGTTTTGGAGAAGCGAGGTCCAGTTGTGTCTCTGTAAGAGAATGGATGAGATTTTGTGGACTAGCCGAATTTGTTCGATTTGGGTTCTCCAGTTAATTGAAGATGTTGTTGAAGTTGAAAATGTTTTGATGAATTGGTGAATTTTGTAGAGAAGTGAAGCAGTTGAACTGTGCATTGTTGGAGAAAGTTCAGTTTGGGAACCGGGGGGAGGAAGGAACTGATGTTTGATTACAGTACATAATGAAAAAACGAAGTCATTTTTTTAGGTGGTCTTGGAATTGGGGTGGGGATGGGTTGGGTTGGGTTGGGTTGGGTACTCGCAAGGCTTAACTTAAGGTTCCTAAATTTTTATTTATGGAATGGAGATCTACTGGGATCAATCTAATCTAAATTTAGGTCTATTATTTTTTAAGTTATGTTATGACACAGCCCCAGGATGATATTTTAGTTTAATCAGGGGTCTACTTTTTCAATTATTGCACAGTCCCAAAATTGTATGTTCTTAATGAACTACTATTCTACTCCACAATTATAATTTTATTAAAAGAAATAATTCATATACAAGGTGGGATCTTAACAAAAGAGTGCACGAGTTCTTACCACTCGGCTACTACCTACCAGAGCATCAAATACTAAATAACTTTAATGTAAATTTTAGTATCCTAAGTCGGGGATCAAATAATGTTATAAATTATATTAAAACTTATGAAAATATATTATTTATTTAATAAATATTATATTATTTATGATGAAAAAATTTGAGATACAAATTTAACATGTCTAATATGACTCTTGAATAAATTATGAGTCAATTCTTCAAGTCTATTAGTTCACTAAATAAAATAATAATAATAATAATAATAATAATAAATAACACTATTTCTCCTCACTTAAAAAAGGCTGACCTTACCCTTCCTTCTTCTTCTTTTTTTGAATAATTTATATTGAAATTTGAAATTCTCATCAAAATGTAATGTACATAATTCTAACAATTTTCAAGCATCGACAGTCTCGCTGTTCTCAGTTGCAGCAAGAACAAACTCTGGCTGCAGATATCTAACTTCCGTTCCATCTACAGCATTAGGCTGCCCCAGTGCCTTCAAAGCCAAGTGTGCTGCCTTCTGCCCTGAAATCATCATCGCCCCGAATGTTGGTCCCTGCAAAATTACCAAAAATTAAGTCAATTAAACATCATTAAGCCATCTAAAACAGTATAATTTACAGAAAATTAACATAAATATATATCCAAATAGTTCACATTCTTACCATTCTTGGGGCACCATCAATCTCTGCGACTTCCATTCCTGTAACAATCATGCCTGGCACAATTTCCCTGGTAAGCCTAACAATAGCATCCTCAGCGGTGTTCATGTCGAGAGCCTTCATTCCGGGCACGCTGTCAATCATGCCAATACTCTTCAGCCTCTTAACACCGGTTGCCCCGAAAGGCCCGTCGTGGCCGCAAGAACTCACCACAATCTTCGACTCCATCACGTTCGGGTCCATGCAAGATTGTGTATCGTGATTCATAGACACCAAAGCCCAGTTGGTCACGACTCCGGCTACTCTCCCTCCTTTCACGATCAAATCCTCAGCCGCAACAGCGTTGAACAGCTTCACATTAGGCATGGCCAAGAGCTTGCTCATGATTGTTGAAGTGAACAAGGCTGCATGCTTGATCACAACGTAATTGTCTTGCTCATCGTACTCGATGTCAAGCTCGTCGAGAAATCTGTGAGCTGGTTTACGTACAACCATAGCTGAAAAAAGCTGACCACCAAGCCATGCGCCACCACCAGGGCTAACCGATTGCTCGATTATTGCAACTCGGATTGAGGGGTTCTTGCTTATTTCATAAGCGCAAGAGAGACCAGCAGAGCCAGCACCAACGATGATTACATCAGTGTCGGCGTAAGTGACCATATCTGTCATGTAACGGCGGGTCATTTCACGAGAAACGGTGGATTCTTTGATGGGTTGGAATTTGAATGAATTGAGGTCATATTGGGGAGTTAAGGACATAGAAATGATGTGGTTTTGTGAGGAAGATTTGATGGGAGTGACACGAGAAGCAAAGGGTGTGCCATTGAAAGATGATTTGTTGTCTAAGAAAGAAGGTTTAGGGCTTGAAGAGAGGGAGGAGGTGAGGGTTGTAGCCATGGCTGCCATTGTAGTAATTTATTATTTTGGTTTGTAAGAGTTGTTGAGAATGGTGACTATGAAATTGGGTATTTAAGCAGTTGATTGGCAGTGAGAGAGATGAAAAAATCTGATGAAAAAATCTAGAAAATGGGAGTAGTAATGAGAGGAAAGGAAGATAGAATTTGAACGGTTCATATCTAGTATGGATTGTGGCTAATCTAGTTGGGATTTTTGATATTTTGTCAAAAAGTTTTGAGTTTCCTGTTGAAAAGGAAACAGCAGTCAGGACATTTCGCAATGTCATTTCATTTTCTTTTTCTAATTTAAGAGTGCGCCAAAATTCTGTCCATTTAACTACAATGGACTATGGAATATAAACAAAATATACCAAATTACTCTCAAGTTATCATTTTTATATAGGATATTATCATATGTCTCCCTTGTAACTTGACGATTTTGCACTTTATCTCGACGATTTTGTGAAATGAATAGAAACATCCCCTCTACTTAACACTTTGTTATAAACATTCAACATAATCAAATAAAATTACTCATTTGTTCTTTACTATGACAAAGAACTTAAAGAAGCTTGACGACAACAAATCTCAATCATTTGGCTACAAAGTATTTTATTTACCTCTATTTTAGAACTTTTGGTGTTTATAGGAAGAGAAGAAATCGTATACCTTAGAAAGAAATTTTGCATGTTTAGACATGATTAGGGGCGGATTCACAAATGAGAAATTAAGAGAGTTAAAATATTAAAAAATAAAATAAAATTTGTAGGTTAAAGTTTTAAAATTAGTTTATAATTTATAGGGATAAATACTCATTTTTTAAAAGTTAAGGGGTCTAAATATTGAAAAAATAAAAATAGGTAAACCAATATTTTAAAATAATATATAAATTATGGGAATAGATACTCATTTTTCAAAGCAAGGGATATAAATGACAAAAATAAAATAAAAATTGGCATGTCAAATATTTAGAAATAATTTATAAATTTTGGGTTTAATATTTATTTTTTAAAGTTTAAATTTTGGGTTTAAATTTATAATTATAAATGATGAGATTTTAAAAGGAGAGGTAATTGTAGGATTGTACATTCGAAAAAATGAGGTGAGTGTAAGGTTCTATTTCTATCTCCACTTTATCTAACTTCTCTTATCTCCACCTTATTTTTATTCGGGAATAAAATAAAATTCCGAAATAAAATGTGAAACTCTAGGTAATTGTCTATTTTGTAAAATTATGACATAAGGGGAGGTAAGTGTATATTTTGTGCAACTTCTCGCCGTCTAAGTAGAAAACGACCGAACCAAATAAGAAGCATATTATAATATCCCATTTCATATTAAGATTTTTACTGACAGCTGTGGGACTTTGAACCAACGCCCTTTCCGCAACTTCCTGTTAATAAAATAACAATGGGCAATGACCAAATGAAATTAATTAGATACACCACGTGACTTGTTCATCCTCTGCATGTGACTCATAACAACAAGACATATCATCTTCCCTGCAAAATCAGAAATCAAAATGTTGTCAAGGGCATAGCGGTGAGATAGTGCGAGACATCCGACAGTGAGGTGGCTCCATGCCAATTACCTATACTATCGGCTACCGCTCGTATAATTCCAAAAATTAAAGAAGCATACACTTTTGGCTTTCCACATAAACAGAGCGAAATTTTAGCAATAGCTGCAATTTTATTACTTGACAATCACTCCATTAATAAGCTCTCTACAATAATTCAACTGCCTGGACAGCTTTGAACAGTCTTCCAGGCATGGCATGGGAACCTTTCTCTATCAATGATTCAGAATTCAGTCATGGACTCAATCAAACGGTTTCATTCCATCTCATTCTGATGTCATTGTTCTATTGCGGCATCAGCAGCATATATAGCCATCAATTCTTAACTACTGTGACTGGCAGGGCATGTTGGTCATGTTTACCACCGACCAAAAGCAACCTAGCTCTCGGTAAAAATTTCTCTTTCGTATTATTTTAATAACCCCATTGTTTTTGCTGCATAAAAGTAAAGCTAAAGTCCATTAATTCCTTTTCAAATACAGTTGTCGAATCCAAAAAATTTCTAAAGACCAATCAAAATCATTCATGTTCTTACATGCAACTCATGGTCCCTACCTCCATTTTTATTCTGCCTGCTTTTACCCATTGGATGGCAGCCTGGCTCTGGATCTCTACTTCCATTCTTTTATTTATTTAATTATTTATGTTTATGCACTCCTCCTGTTCCCCATGCATCATGTTCTCTGCATTCCCAAAATGCCCATGCCGGTTTTCTGACTCCATTATTGATCTTGATGCGACTGTTCAATTTGATTAGACAAAAAAGAATCTTATTATGCATTAGATTATCTTATAGCTACCTTTCATTTTTACTTGAATAAAGCACAGATTAACCGAAAAGAAGGAAAACAAACTTGATTTTCGTTCATTACACTGTATTATTGTATTGATCATGTGGAAAACTATACATTGTGAAATAATTAATCAGACAATAACATGTCAACTGGTTTCCAGTTAGACCCTTCGTAGGAACAGTCCTTTTTTCAAATACTGATATTTAATGCACATCTTCTTTGAGAGATCCAGCTGAGAAAAAAAAAAGCTCATTCTAATTTGCTTTCAAACTCCTCCGCTGAAAATTGGAGAAGAGGGTCTCTTCTTCAATGGCCAGTCTTCTGTTCATTGCAGCTCTAATGGCGGCTTCTTGTTTTTCTTCATCTGAAACAGCAGCGGCACCTAAAGGATCCTTCGAAGATAACTTCAGTATAATGTGGTCTGAAGATCATTTTAAAACCTCTGTAGATGGGCAGATCTGGTATCTTTCTCTAGACAAAGAAACAGGTAAACTTGTGTATAAGATTCATGCTTCATGATTCATTATTAATTCCTTCATTGACTGACACAGTTATTAATGCTTCTTAACTTACTCTGTTTCTCTTATTCATCTATTGCTTCATATGAAAGTTTTCCTTCATATTTATTTCTTGGTAAAATTTTGAATAGGTTGCGGGTTTCAAACCAAGCAGAGATACAGATTTGGATGGTTTAGCATGAAACTGAAGCTGGTCGGAGGTGACTCAGCTGGTGTTGTTACAGCTTATTATGTAAGCTAGCTCTGTTTCTACCATTCACAATTCATTCAATTTCAAGTATTATTATTTAGTTCTGTAATAACTGGAAAAATGAAATGGTTACAGATGTGCACAGAGAATGGGGCAGGGCCAACAAGAGATGAGTTGGATTTTGAGTTCTTGGGTAACAGAACAGGGCAGCCGTATCTTATACAAACAAATATTTATAAAAACGGGACAGGCAACCGTGAGATGAGGCACATGCTTTGGTTTGATCCTACAGAGGATTTCCATACATATTCAATTCTGTGGAACAACCATCAAATTGTGTAAGTAATCTCTAATTAGTAATTCCTATAACTATTTTCAGTGTAACTCTGCTGAATTTGGGCTCTGGAAAACTGCAGGTTTTTTGTGGACAGAGTTCCCGTACGAGTGTTCAAAAACAACGGCAAAGAAAACAATTTCTTCCCAAATGAGAAGCCAATGTATTTGTTTTCCAGCATATGGAATGCGGATGACTGGGCAACACGAGGCGGCCTGGAAAAAACAGACTGGAAAAAGTCTCCGTTTGTTTCATCTTACAAGGATTTCAGCGTGGATGGTTGCCAGTGGGAAGATCCATACCCAGAATGCGTATCAACAACAACTAAGAATTGGTGGGATCATTATGAAGCTTGGCATCTATCGGATTCTCAGAAAATGGACTTTGCTTGGGTTCAGAGAAACCTTGTTATTTATGATTATTGCAAGGATACTGAAAGATTTCCAACGTTGCCTGTGGAATGCTCATTGAGTCCATGGGATTTATGAGCTTGCCAGCCAGACATTATCATATTAATCTTTGATTTTATTTTATTTTTCCTATTAATCTTTGATTATAAAAATGTGTATTAATTCTTTTGTCATTATTGAATATCTATTTAATTTTAATCCATTATTTAGGTTCAATTCCCCCCGTTCACCTATTCTTGACGATCATTTAATTGATGTTCTAAGAAAATTGGACATCAAATAACCTTTGTACGGAGGACATTCTTTCAATTAAAATTACCATTTTAATCTTATTTTAATTCTAAATAAATAATATGACATGATTAATTTAAGGATTTTGATTAAATGTTTTAATATATGAACCCATTTATAATTTAATTAATTATTTAAATAATTATACAGTACTAATTTATTTTTAATTTAATAAATTTATTTTATATTTTTAAATTTTTTTAAAATATTAATTGTATTTATCATATTTAAAAAAATATTTAATTATATTTAAACTAAAATTTATTAATATTTAAACAGATAGTATAATATCTAAATAAATGACATAATTATAATTGGTTGTTTAATAATCGATATTAAATTAAAATTTTTAATTTTTAACACAGTTATTAAACCGTTAGGTTGAAATTGAATTTTATTCGAGATCACGTAAATACAATACAAAAATCAAGTGTCCAACCTTCAATATAATTGAAAAAAAAAATTCAAATATATAATTTTTCCTAAATCATACATCACTTTCTATCTTGTATAGAATTTAGAGTATTTTATTTTATATCCTCAGAAGAGGCTATATCAGTCAATTCATTAAATACCCAAACCTTAAAAAGGAGGATTGATTGAATTGAATCCGTTTTGGGGATTAGGGCTTCGAATTTGCAGAAGGGGAAGCTACAATGGTGTGTGAGAAGTGTAAGTTTTCTCATCTTGTTTCACGATTCAGTTGTCATATTAGATGAATTTTTTTAAAAAAATAATTAATTTGTAGTGAATGATGAGCTGCTGATTCAATTGTGCAGGTGAAAAGAAGCTATCGAAAGTAATAGTACCAGATAAGTGGAAGGAAGGAGCCAGCAACACCACGGAAACCGGTGGTCGTAAAATCAACGAGAACAAACTCCTCTCCAAGAAAAAACGGTTCTTTTCTATTCGTTTCCTTTCTGTCAAAAACCCTTTTATATTATCTTATAAATTTCCTAATTTTTGGTTATAATCGAAATTTTTAGGCTTAAATTTCTTATCTAGAAAAAGGCTCAGATCATGTTAAATGACAATATCAGAATAGCATTCTTCATGTGATTAGGAATTTTTATTTGGGTTGCCATGGGGATTGCTGTTGTGAAGATCACTTTTTAGTGAAAACGTTTTTCTATATAAGCACTTAATTTTTTCTGTTCAAAATATTGCTTATGAAGTGCTTTTCTGACTCAAAAATATTCCACTGAGAGCACATATCAAGTGCTTCTTTACAAGGCATTCCAACCAAGTACTTCTTCGATTCCAAAACTACTTTTGTCTATTTTAGCTTAACAAAGTGAACTAAATAGAGAAGATTGTTCGATTATTTAGAAGTGCTTTTTGTGGTTTCACAAGCACTACAAAGGATCATGATACATCAATGCTGAATTTAATGAAGTTTTGGTGATTGCTGTACATTTTTTGTTATGGGTTTGAAACACATAGTTATAGCATTCATGCAGTGTAAATGAATCCGCAATGCTTTTTCTGTTCTCACAATATTTTGTGCAATTATGGGATAAAGTTTTTCTCTTTTTGTGTGGTTTGCACGAGATTTTCCTTTAATTGTAGTTTAGTTGATTCAGTTTGTTGTTGTTTTGCCCTTCTATATGTTCGTTCTGGTTTTCTGATTTTTCAGTATTTTTACCTTGAACCTCGTTGTTGCAGATGGACGCCTTATGGAAATACCAAGTGCATCATTTGCAAGCAGCAAGTACACCAAGATGCCAAGTATTGTCACACCTGTGCCTACAGCAAAGGTGCTAATTATTTGCTGTTGCTTTTTATGCAATGTTTGCAGTAATGCTTTTCTTCTTTGTTTACTAATTGTTGATTCTGAAGTGGTACTGGCTTATTTGCTGTGCAGGAGTATGTTCGATGTGTGGTAAGCAAGTATTGGACACCAAGTTTTACAAACAAAGCAATGTATAATGCAGACCAGATACTAATTGTGTTAACTGTTAGATACAGTTATTTTCTTTTCACTTAGAACTCACCAAATTTGTTGCTGAGGCCTTAATTGTGTTATGAGAAAAATCTCTTAAGTGATGTTATAAACCTCTATACTTGGTGGGTTTCCTTTTTCTGTACAGTGTATTGCATTTGTAACATTCTGTTTAGCTTGTAGTATTGGTCTTTTCTGTTTTAAATTATGGTTTTAAAAAATGTTTCTTAGTCCAGTCTCCAAAGACTTACGTTACTGGTTCTGGTATCAATTCTAGATTAGATGGACGTTTTGAGTGGAGCTATTTGGCTACCCTAGTGCACAGGGGTTTGCCACTGTCCTGAAAGTTCAACAATCTTTAAACAGGACTTGATTCTGGGCAACCATATGATGTTACAATAGCGTACTTTGAGTCTAATAAGACTCGTTGCGGCTATAAAACAATAGAGTTGTTAGAAGTACTTTTGTACCATTTATATGTTTGACAGAACTTTTAAAGGCAGGATTGCATTTTTTGACTCCGAACTCTTCTTTGGGAAAGATAACTTTCTCAGTATGCATCATCGGATGTTTATAGAACTCTCGATCCTTTCCAGTTTCCCTTGTGTTGTAAATCGTGCAGTGTGTTTTTGAAACTAAAAAATTTCTTAGACCTTTGCAATATTTTTCCACGCTTGCTTTCTATATGTTATTTACTATGGCTGTTAAACAGGTTATCGCATTAAAATAACCATCAACGAAGATGACAAAACCTTCCGGTGAAGATGACATTGTGATCTTTTTCGGAGACAGAATTGATCTTATCCAAATGGGTTTTTGTCTAATTCTTAAAAGCATCCCTGTTTGCAGATAGATAAGATTACGGATAAAGTTGAAAAAGAAAAAAGCCTGAGCAATTTAACTTTGTTCTGAGTTTCGTGATTGACATTGAGAACTTCTATAGAACAAACCAAGCGAAGAAAATGAATATCAAAAACCACAATATCTTGAAGCACTACGGATTAACATCAATTGAACTCGTTACTCATCGAAGAAGTTATAACATTTCTGTTCTCAACATTCTTTGCAATCTGCATCAGAATCAGTTGCTCTGCTAATATTTTAGTTTCTCATTTCACCTGTTGAGTTTCTAGTATTCCAGTACTTCTCAATTTCCTCTGCTGTTCTACCAGGGATCCTCCCAGCAATCAGAGCCCACCTGATTAAAAGTTAAAACTTAGCCTGATGTTGCAACATTGTAGAAGCTAAATAACAAACGAGAACCAAACCTTTCTCCAACTAGATGATACATCCTTCTAATAAGTGTTTCCTCATCTTCTGAGAATTCCAGCTTTGATTCTTTACTTGTTTTTTCTGTAAAAAACAACTCAATGAGTTAGGAATATGCAGGATGGAAGATTTATGTTATCAAATCCAGCGAATAGAGTGATTATACATAGAAGACTAACGCTGCTGAGTTCAAATCAAGTTGGGAAAATACTTGTTCTACCGAGCCTGTGTCTTCATAGTCAGACACGTTTACAGAGCAAGAAAAACTTTCAAAAAATGTTTAACAACAAATGACTGAAATATTGATGTATGAGGTCAATATCCCAGGTTAAATGAGAAAATCCGGATAGAAAAAAATATCTCAACTCCCAGAAAAGAATAAAAATACAATATTCTGCCCAAAAAAAGAAAGAAAAACCAATCCTGTGCTTGTAAATATACAAATGAAAGCATGTCAAATGGTGTACCTCGAGAGTCTGCAGTAGCGTTATTGGTAGAGGAATGTTGAGAGTCAGCCATGCATATAGAAGTGAAGAAGACCAGGGTCTCAAAATACCACTAGTTGGAATTTAATGAAGTGCCAATCAGGATTGCTTTTGGGAAATTGGATATGCTTAAGTAATGTCTTTTTTTTTTTTAAGGAATATATATATATATATATATATATATATCTCTTGGAAGTGAATAATGCTTGGATGTGAAGCAGCGAAGAATGGTAGTTGAATATCAATAACTTAATAGGTAGTTGAGACTTATTGAGATATTGTGGCTTTCATGACTAAGATTTCTTTTGTGGAAAAAGGAAAGAAATAATTGACAGTTTTGACTCCTTCGTGATCTTTAATTGTGCTCAAGTTTTTCTAGGAAATGCCAAGTGACCCAGCTGGAAATGATGGGGACCGTTTGGAAAGGGTTGCTATCTGTACAAGAAGAAATCAGCAAATTTTAAGAGCGAGTTCTATCTATAAGCTCATCATAGTTACTCTTAAATATATTTCAAGGATCAATTTCAGAAGTTTATATGTTGCAGATGCATAGACAATTTTGTTATCCAGGGAACTTCTTTAAGCATTCTTATTGTCTAGATATATAAGAACTCAAAAGGTAATTTGAAATATGAGAGAGCATGCTTCACTGTAATATTTTTTGTTTTCTACTAGCTAGTTCACAATTATGCAAGGTAGTAATTCTTTCTCTTAGGTCACTATTGGTGAAGCAGCTGGGAACAACAAAGAAAGTGGCCGATGACTTCAATTTTCTGAAGGCTGAATAGCTCAATAAGTTCTTTTAATTGGAAAGAGGTAGGCCCCAAGAAACATTACATCATTAAGCTTTGAAATTGCAGTTAATCTCATTGGATGCAGAAACATCTGATAAGCATATGCTTATCTGTAACATTAGCAGGAATCCTAAGCATGAGCTACTGCAATGTTGAACAGTGAAAGGTGATGATTAAAAATATTGCAGATGGAAGTAGAAAAGTTGGAGAAATAAGCACAATCTAGCTTACTAATCATTCATAATATTACATTGCTTATCAGATTTTATACATATCCCTTAATATGATTGCAGATTGGATAAGAAAATTGGATTGGCAGGACAAGAATCACTAGTGAAAAGAAAGATGCTCTAGTTGGAAGCACTACCGAAAATGACTGACGATATAAATCAGAAGTTTGCAGCATCAATTATTGTTGATACACTGTCCAAACACGATCAATTAATCTTTTCAAGACGCACATGCTGAAAATTTCCCGGGTTGGCCATATTCTGTGAGCTGTCAATTTTGAGCTTGGAAGCTAGTTGCTGTCTCCATCTATGTAGAAATTCTATGAGCAATAGCTGCATGCACTGGTTAAACGAGAAAATTAGTACATGGTTTTAAGATTAATCCATCAATCCTGTGGTAAAAACATTCCAAATGACCATAGCCTGTCAATTAAGACTTCTCAAACACTGCCCGCAAGTTAAGGTGATAAAAGACTGCAACCTGCCTGCACCTGTATATATTCCTCTGCTGCATGGAAAATATGCGCAGAAAGAACAATAGTATCCTATTACCAACTAGTACCATATGGGGTCATGTAATTTTATATGATATTTATGATGTTTTGTCAAATTTTCATGTTGCACATGATACTTGCAATTTTATTCACAGTACTATGATGCTCAAAAATTAAACCTCCGGTCTTAGTGATAAGATCTTGGTCTTTTAGCTATTTGATAACTCTTCACAATTTCACCCATTTTCTACTAAACTCTACGTCCAAAATCCAAATTCCAAAATCCAATAAAAGTCGAACCATATCAAATTTGCATTGTGATGCACTAGTCAATGAAATTGCTGGAAATATTGAGAAAACAATGGTATATTGCATAATTGGCACTACAAACAATCCACAAATAAAATGACTGTTGACTAATCGGCTTTTCACTTGTTTTAGGGTAACAAATATTATCTAAGAAACTAATAAATTCTTGGCTCATATCATATGCCTCTCAGTTGAGTACCTGAGTAGGACACAGGTTTACAAATATAATAATCTAATCAACTTGCAGGAAATAATGACTTGCAAGACAGAGAGAAAGGGGAAAGCGAACCCTACAGTTAAGCAGGCAGCTCAAATTCTGTGCAACAACAATATATACGTTCTAGCTACTTGGTGACAAATAAAAGATTATATTTTCATGATCCACCAGTAACACTCCCATTAAATATCTCAATGGTGTCACCTTGCCCAACATGGTGCCACCGAAAGGACCGATCATCGTCCATCACATTCTGTTTGTATATAAAGAAATACCCGTCTTGTGGAAGATGAAAATGAAATCTTTGGTGCAATTTTTGCAGCTCTTTTCTCAGCTCCCCCACACTATCTGTTGCATTCACTTCCACTGGAATTTTTTTAGTCCCGCATTTAGTCAACACCATCAGCTTCAGTTTCTTCGTCCCGGCCGTCATTGTATTGGTACCCCCTGACCCCGTCCCGGAAGCAGTCGGCGATGGCCTTACATTTGCATCAACCTGTGCATTATCAATCAACTCACAATCATGCAAAGATCGATGATCTTGCAATTCTGCACCACTTGATTGAACTACTATCCTGTTGACTGGTATAGGTTCCATCTCATGAATCTTTTCCTTTAAACGTAAAACAGTATCATTCACGTCCATGTCGAGAGGGAGATGAGTCTTGGAAGATGGTACGTTGATCTTGAGATGAATCTTTTTCGAAGGAGACGATTGTTGTTCAATCTTGACTTGAGGTTTATCAGAATCAGGAGCAATGAGAAGCTGAATGCGAGAGTTTTGGAGGATTTCACATTGCTCAACGTCACGTTCATCTTGTAAAATTTGGCCATTAAAAACTAGAGTTTGTCTAGGTATTGGTATAGCTTGGTATTTCTGTATTTTTTCTTTGATTTCAAAGACACTGTCAAAAAAACCCACTTCAATGGAGAATGGTTTGCCTCTTTGGGGTTCAAAGATGACATCCATTGAAAGTTATGAAGAATCAGAGAAGGGTTTTTCAATTTATGTGGGAAGTGTTGTTGTAACAGTATCCGATATCTTCTAACGGTGCAGCGAGATTGATGCATGGTGATACTCCGTTTAATTCTCTTGATATCAGTTTTCAAAAATGAGATATGGCTCAGCTCTTGCTTTTGCTTGTAATCTAAACAAATCATCTTATTTTCTACGTAATCCTACCGCCGAATTTGGGTAATGCTTATCAATCAGGCTTGCAGACTGGTCACCACATGTTGTTGACCTATTTAGGATTCTGCTACTTTCCTTTACCTGCCAAGGAAAGAGCAGGAATCCACACCTGTAATTGGATTGGATCTGTATAATTTAATCCATTTTTTTAAAATTTTTATTAACATATTATTATTAGATAATAATATGAAATTTTCAAAGATAAGAGTAAATTTTAAAGATTTTCACATATTGGATTGCATTAAATTCGATTCAAGATTGAAATGGATTAGATTAACAATTTTGCTAATTAATAATTGAATTCAATATCACAAAATTCATAAATTTCTCACCAAGAAAATCTTAAAATTTGTTAAGAGTATGACAAACGCACAAGTCAAATATTCACACCATGACAGCCTTGTAGAATTTCTTTCTTCTACAAGCATATTGGGATTTTGCTGATATGATTTGTGATTCATCATGAAATTCATAACTATCTCTGCAACATACAGAGCGAGCAAGATGACATGATTTTACAATTAAATAACTGATATTAGATCCAGCACAAATCATGAGGTCAGAAATCACGCAAAATTTCTCTAAGTAACGGGGTATGTCTCGAATCATGGAATTAAAGCTAATTTGTGTGTTAGCAAATGGAAAGAGGTATCTAACTATACAGAAATTCCTACTAGACAAGAAGAAGAAATTGGGAATCTCGGGAAGCATACAGTTCAATATGCCCGTGGCCAAACTTGACCATAAACATCCTTCTTCGTGTATCGCCTATCCCAAGACCAAGGAACATCTGCAGATGCAATTAAGAGAGTCAGATCAATGTGAAAATTTAAGAAATGTACCAATGAATCAAATAATAGCACATGACCTTCGGAGGAATATCGTTGCAGAGGGAGTTCGTAAGGCACAGGCAGAGGAACTACTTCGGAGGAAGTATTTGTATTCCGGCTTCCATGCCAAGTCTGGGTCACTAGCTTAGTTTTCTGTATCTTGGGATTTTCTATTGCTCCACATTTATCCTGAAAATAATGCAACAGTAAGATTGATTTATGTTATTCTTGTACCAATAGTCAGATTCACTAGTTAGTATTGTTTATCAACGACCAGCAATATAGGCATTACCTTGTATGGAGCTCCATCATTTGTACACGAAAATCCACAACCATGTTTTTTGATAGATGGCAAAAACAGCACTCCCAGCTAAAATGGTTATGGAAAACCCACCAGATGAAATGTAAAATATATGGTGCGTATATAATAGGGAAATAAAATTAATTAAATTCAAGCAACTCAACAGATAGATCATATATGAAAATTTGAAGAATAGATATTTGATGCATTTACATACTAATAGGTTCTCACTGAATTGGGAAGTGCAATTTCTCCAATGAAATGAAGCTCATCCTGTTTCTCAATTCTACAGAATTTAAGAATGAACAAGTTTTCAATATACACACCTCATAAGAACGGACCATTAACTGAGAATTATTCTTCTGGAGTGCTCCCCAGGCAGCTTTACTGAGATTTGATGAAGTTAGCAAGAACCAGCTGTAGAGAAAAGAAAACTAAGAATTCACATTTAAAAAACCCAAAATTCTGGATATGGAACAGAAATAGACCATAGATAGTCAAAACCTAAAAGCTTCTAAAAGCACAATATGCATCTGATAAGAACTTACGCCAGTTTCTGGCCATTGTAACGTGCAAATGTCTTTATATGCGGCATTGCACGACTGAAACAATTAAAAAGTAACGTAGTGAGCAACAACTGGAAGATATCAAAAAAAAAAAAGTGAAACGGAAAAAACCCAAGGACAGAGACGGCAAAACTGGAATGGTTCTATTTCTATGTTATAAATACATAATAGAAAGTTTTAGAAATGGCCTCATGGTTAAATTTAAACATTGAGATACCACTTACAGGAATAGAACCGTATGTGGTTTAAGCATTGACAAATACATATTGAGAAGCTCATTCAAGTGGGAAGTATAACTAGCAATCTCAGGTTGCCTTAACTTTCAGTACAAATGAGATATGTAAAACTCAATGTATGTACCAGCGGCCTGTGTGGCTTGCCTTCCACTTAGCCCAGTACTTTTTCAAGAATGCCTTCTCCACATTCTTCTGAGGGCTAGGAATGCAACTCCCAGCTGCATAACCCTAGAGGAAAATATAGAACAATATGTCAAATACAAACTTCAGTTAATAGGTGCAGAAATGCAATCAAAATGCAAATAGAAGAATCCAATAATGGATGCAAATCCAAAAGAGAAATGCAGTTCCACCCCATTCTACATTTAATTGTACCAGAATCCAAATGATTCCCAATCACAGATTAGCCAAAGGCTCCGGACAAAATCTTTGTGCTAAACAGCATTTCAAAGCCCACATCTAGGCTCTTAAGTACTATGAATGACATATGATTCATTTAAATGAAGATTCTACATAATAACCAGAAGAGACTATTCATAGAATTCTGCCGGGTCAGAAACAATTCTACCATTCCAGGTACTTGATAATACCTCTAAAGAACATCTGACATCTTCCACTGTAGGCCATACTATTAGTGGCTCCCCAAGACCAAGAGGTATCTTATCTTCTGAGAAACCTGATGACATTGAGGATGACAGCTCAGCCATCCACTTTTCATCCAAAGAACCAAGGGAGGAGAACTGCAACAACACGTAAAAATCCATAAAAAAATTCCCTTCAAATGAAACCAAATTTGTGCTGCCATTATTCCAGAACCCCAAATAACTGCCTCCAAACTATTATTGACATAAAGCAAATCAATGATCAAGTAAATAAATCGATTAGCTGGAAAGGTCAAATGAAATGCCCAGGCCTAAGTCCCCACAAAACACAGAGAAATCAAATGGGAAAAAATCAATAAAAAGGATAATGAAACATTTAATTCTGATCCCAGAAAGCAATGAGCGTTAATATTCATCATCACAAGAAGTGGTTGAACCATACCTGATAAACAAGAGGAGATTTCTCAAACTCTTTTTCGAAAGTACACTCCTGGAGAACAGTACGTAGCTTCATATGCCCCCACTTTTTCAAGTTGGGACCAGTATGATACCCAGGGACTGATGCAATCAATCGGACCTGAAAATTATTTACATAGCATTATCTGTCACCATAAAATAGCATGCTACAATGAGTACTCTGTGTCTCATCATATTCTTTAGGCAAATATGAAATATCATTTGAGGAAACAAACCAAAATTTAAGCAAAGGGAATAATACCGCTGCACTACTATAATCAAACTTCTTGAAAAAAGAAGGATTGATTTTGAAGTTGCCAAGGGCTGGTAAATTAGCATTGAATTCAGGCCACTGCACATATTCAAGAAGAACATCAACATAGTTATGCTTAATGATTAACATTGACTTAAGCTCTCTATAAACTCTCATGCATAAGAAATCCCTGTAACATGCTACAGATATTGGTACCTTTAACGCACAGAGATAATCAGTCAAATCATTTTCAAATCCACACCCTTCACTTGGGTTATTTTGATCTTTCCACGGGAAATCTTGCATCCACAAACCTTGGCTTTTGTTGTTCCAGTCAACATGTATCAAGTTTGCTGTATGCACAATAATTCTCACTCCTCGAGGATATACAAGAAGCATGGCTTTGGAATGGTGTGTTCCAAATGAAATAGGCAATGGGGGTTTGTGCAAAATCCAATTTGTAGGCTTCTTCCTCTGTAATATAATCAGAACAAAAATATTTGAACTGTGTGTTTTTAAAAGCCTTCAAATGCTTAAAGGAAATTATTAGAAGTTAGAATTAAACCAGACCTTCATATGTTCCAGTGTACCATCACCCTCTCCATGTATAACCAACACATGGGGAATTTTAGCAAGGATTGGACAAACTACAATTGGAAAACAGAGTAAAATACCACACAAAAGTACCACAATAACAAGAAGAATGATCTAAATGGGGTAGTTTAAAACATTGGGAATGTCCCTGAAGGCCATCTATAAATCTATAAAACCATATTCAACCATGCGGAGAGTCTGCCCATCTCAAAATGTGTAAGCAAACCCAGAAGAAAAAAAAAAAGTTTTTCACAAATAAAGTAGCTTAAAGTAGAATCCTACTCACAACATTTACGTCTGATGATACAAGCACATAACACATACTCGTCTAAAATAAATGAAAATGCAAACCTAAGTTGTATCCTTGGTGTCCTGGCACATGGAAATGAAGCACAAAATACCGTGAAAAAGTATTAGACAATACTGACAAAGTAGTGGTAAAGCCATATTTGTTTATCAGAACAGCTGATAGAAAAGAAACGAAAAATAAATCTACTGTAAAGCATAGTTTTTGCACACACAAGATAAAAGAAGCAATTTATACATAATGAAACCGAGGAAAATCTCACAATACAAAACAAGAGAAGAAAAAAATAAGAAAAAAAAATCAGAGTCAAAAGAACTCACCCGGTATCAACCAATCAATGTCCACCATGTAATTTGATAGAATAGCAACAATAATATCACCCTATGAAACAAACAAACAATCAACTTAACTTGTGAATTCCTTTCTGCACCAAGTTACATGCTTAATATACCCTTCTTCAATTAAAAAATAAAGTCATATCCAGCTAGCTACGCATGGAACACAAAACAGGACCTTAAAAAATGTTCACGTAACAACTAAAGATAATATCATTACCTGAATTACATCCCCTATAGAAACACAAGAAGTATTAGCCCACGCTGGCAGCCCTTGCACTTGCAACAGCCGAAAAGTAACTGGTAACTTATCATTGGACACATGAAAATTACGTATGGACTCCTCACTATTTTTTCCTTTTCCATTCTCCAATTCATCCTGCAAATTACATAAAAAAAATTTGATAATGGAAATGGAGACAAACAAAAATTCAACTTTCAATAAATTTACATACTTGTCGTCGTACTTTCTTTGAACTACGCTCCTCATTCGTTGCTACATCATTAGAAGGTCTCTTTTGAGACAAAGTTACATACTTGAAAAAGTGATGTCCAGGAATCAACTCTATGATATCACCGTTAGTGATTGACACGTGTTCATTAGAATTCAGCTTCTTTCTTTGATCACCGGATTTAACAACTACCGGATTAGTTCCTTCCTAGAATTTTGACTCAACAATCAAATAAAACAAGAATAATACAAATAAATACAAAATTTGCATTGAATTTAAATAGTTTGGCGAAGTTGAAAACTAATGAAAATTACCACGACTAAATTTGCAGAGCCGTCAGCGGAGGCGGTCAAAGTGAGATGTTTCCGGCTGAGTCGCTTGTCGGAAACAGGAATGTTGGTACGGCCAATCACATTTGAGCCTTGAGAGAGTGGTAACTTTGGGAGTGAAGCGTCTTCATTCAAGTTTTCATCAAGTGGAACCAAATATCCGATCTTCGTTACAGACATTGATGATTATCAAAATAAAGGAACTCAAAAAGGAGCTGATGCCAGCTTGTTGAACTTTAGTGGCGAGAGGAAGACACGAACAGGAGGGGTGCTTGGGTTTTGGGCTAATAATATACTTTCTCAATAAAAATACCCTTCTTCACTTTAACTTAAAATTTTAAAATTAAAATTTTCATGATTAATTATAATTTTTTATATAAATTTTAAAAAAATTTATTAAAAATTAATTTATAAGTAATTCGATGTCAATTTATTTATTTTAATTATAATTTTTTATTTAAATTTAAGAATTTAGAAAATAAATCAATAAAAAAATAAAATTTACTATTTTCTTAATAAAAATTTATTTTTTTTAATAAATTTTATTAAAAAAATAGTAAATTTTATTGAGAGAATAGTAAATTTATCAAGAAAATAATAAATTTTTATCAAAAAAATAGTAAATTCGTCGAGTAAACAGTAATTTTGCTAATAAATAGTAATTATATCGAACAAATATAATATTTATTAAGAGAATAAAAAATTCTTTATAAAAAATAAGAATTAAAGATAAAATTATTTAAAAAATAAATAATTAATTTTAAATATAATTTTTTTTATTATAATTAAAAATATAAATAAATCATAAAATAAAAATTTTTTACTATAGTTAAAAATATAAATAGATCATAAAATTAGATTATGTCTGGTAAAAACCCATGACGCTTCAAGCCTCCCCCTTCATAATTAGACAACACGCTCCTCGCACTCATTAAATTATATTTATTGCAAAACGCACCGCTTCAGTTTTGAGTTATCTTTCGCAAGCCCGTAAGCGACCTTGAAACAAGTATAGCTGATCTTTTAGGACTATGATTCATATACGGGCAGATTCCGTAGTACTTTAAAAATAGTGATGATAAATTTCAGCATTTTCGAATAACAAAGCAATTCAATGAGTTCTCAGACTACTCACTACATGCTTATTATATCCATAGTATCTATCGTATGTATTGAAACCATACACCAAGAAAGATCAATGATATTTACCCAAACAACAATATCTCTTGAGACTTTGAGACTAACTAGACATGGACATGCACATTGCAATGAAATTAATCCATAAGTTCTTCATCAGCAGGTTATAGACTCTAGAAACATTGATTCAGTTAAAAAAAAAAAATTTGATCATAGGCATAAATTTTAATTGGAAAAACCAATGAAGATTGAGAGACAGCATGGAATTTCATCTATTTGGTGTTTTACACTTCAATAAACTAGAAATTGGCAACAAGAATGGTAGCCTGCCTCTCCAATATAAATAAATGTCAAGATTTGCCTATTTTGGTCTAATATAAAATATGAGTAATCTTTTTGTATATTGGTCGACTTCTATCAAAATCGCGATAGCAACAGATAAAATCGGCTATCTTCTGCGCTTGGATTCTTTACGCATTTCAGCCCAATAGCTTTCCAAGTTGGGTTTCTCCCATAAGCGTCTCCCAACTAGATCTTCTTTGGTTGATTCATCTGGGAAAGACACATCAATTCATTGCTTCAGTAAAAACCTAAATCATGAGCACGTGGAAATAACAATACATGTGAAGTATGTGTATTATTGTGGAGTCTTGACTGAAACTTTGAGGGGAAATTTTTATCCCCTAGCCCACAAGGCCACCACGGATAGTTCTTAGTTATTGTGGTATCCACCACATATAGTTCTTGCAGCTGAAAAGTTCATGGCATATCATCAAAGAAAAGCAACTGTGATATTCTTTGCTTCCATCCATAAGAGAGTAAGATATCCTATAGTATACAAATAGGACCCTCTCAATGCCCTCATAACATTTTTTCTGAGCCTTATAAGGTGAAAATGGAAAAGTGCAGGGATTTTGTTGATGTTACCAATACTCGTCCAAGCATCAAGAGGCACTCCAAGAGATTTTCGTGTCAGGTAAGAAGCATCTTCCCAAGAATATGGAGCTTTTTTCACATTGTATCTCCAGGACCAACGGCCATACCACAATAGTAACTGGGAAGAAAGAATGCTATTCTATTAAAACAACAGCGGAAACAAATCAAAACTAAACAATAACCACTATCCTTCATTGATTTCATTAAAGTTGTGGCCATTCTTAATCAACAAATCAGGTTTTCTAACCTTGCCAACAGTATAAGGTAGGAGGAGAAAACGGACACAAAGAAGCTCCCAGATGGATGGTTTTTCAGCTCCCTTTATCTGCAGGTCAAGTTCTTTGCTGAGGTCTTCCTCTGTTTTCCTGCCAAAAAGAATGGTTTCTTTACTTCTACCATAATTTGAAAAATCATGAAAATAATGTGCTAATATCACAAAAAGCTCATATAGAAAAGTCACATGCAGTGATTATGCCTACAAAAACCCACTACATACTTGTCCATTTGCTTGTTACTCTTCTTCTTATTTGTGACTCCCCCACTGCGTTCAAACTCCAATGCCCGCAGTCTATTTCTGTAAGCAGGGGTCTTCTTGACCATGGCTACAGCCTGCATCAAGAATCAAGATTGAAGATGTCACAGAAAAGAACAAAAAAATTTCTAACTTTTCTCCATGACATTAACATATAACTGATACGCATTAGAAAAAGTCAATAAGTGAGGATATAAATCCCAAATGAATAAATAAATATATACGATGAGTGAATGACATGTATATGAATAGGTGGCCCAAAACCCATTAGCTTAAGCTTCTGGGTTCAAGATGGCAACCAACTTGTGTATACAAGGCCCTAGTGCCAGGACTCGGCGACTCTCCAATGCGCTAATAACATGTATTATGATACAAGTCATATTGCAGAAAGTTTTCAACCAGGGCAGCAAAACATGCAGCAATATTGATGAAACACAATCAAATTCAAATGTAATCCTGTACTTGATATAACGTGGTACCTGATTATACCTTGTCCATTGATTTAGGTACTGAAATCCCGAGAGAATAAGAAGAAGACCAACCAAGACAGCACGAGGATCCTGGAAAGATTATATGTCTGGTTAAAAGATGAATGAAAGAAGAGCAAAGTCTAACCTATCTCCCTTTTCTCTTTCTAGTAGATATGAAGTCTATCCATCCGTTAACAAAAGAAGTCCCAAAGGAGAATCACCAATTAATTAAAGGTGAAATAACATAAAAGTTCTCACCGTTTTGTGACCATAATATGCATGATAGTAACGAGCTGTATTGTAAAAGACCTAACAAGGAAAACAATATAGGCAATGTTAGGCTTTGTTTTCTTGTAAAAGACTCTAGATTCAACAAAGCTAATGAACTCTAGGCATCCGAATGGATATAATCAAATTAAAGAAGTAAAAATTCTCATAAAAATAATATTCACATGTGGTTGCCTGATTAAGCATAATTTGTTAAACATAAGATTATATTGCAAAGAGACATATATTGTACTATCAACAATTAACCAAATCAGTTTTTAAGATGTGAACAAAAATGATCACCATGAACGAGATTTATAGTGGCATCTAGAACAAGGACTTCTAATATTCACAAGACCTCACTATCAGGTAGCCGCAGTCTCAACCCTAAACAGATCAATCAATGTCCATGCTAATAAACTGCAATGCATCAACAATATCTTCTAGCTAATTTCCCAGTTCTGCCATTGACAGAGCTGAATAACACTTTTTGACCCAAGACTACACTAGACTTATAGAAGGATAATTCAGTGCCTTCAAACTATGCAAGACTCTGAAAGAGGTACTATAACAGAGAGTGGTACAATTTAATGTTTCCCATACCATATCCTGAAAATTTTATGAGAGCATAGGACCAACAATTAAGATCGTGCCCATATCACAAACTTAATAATAAATCAAGGTTAAGAATTATTGTTTTAAATTATTCTCTCATCTGAAAGCATACTATTATTTGGCAAGTTTTCAGCTTAGGCAATATGATACAGCCAATCAAAATTGTCCGGACTAAATTCATTCCTTACCAATGAAAGAACCATAACCACTCAGATCATGACAGACAACATGAAACCATAGAATAAAATTAGCAGTAATTTATTAAGCGTTAACAGATATATAGCCTTAACAAAAGCTATAATAAACCTCCTCTGGATGTGCAATTGCATAATCATATTGCTCCCTCGTGGCTTCATCTTTCAGAATCTGCATGTCAAAAATTTATACACATTTCAATATAACCCAAGTTTACAAAAATAGAATTAATATGATCAAATTTGAAATATGGGAAGTTAACATTATGCTCAGCTATTAAGAACAACAAATAACAAAATTACCTCATAAGCATTAGCAATTTTCACAAAAAGCTTCCTCGATTCCGGATCCGGATTTTTGTCCGGATGACTAACCACATAGTCAAACGAAATTTAAGTTTCATAAAATATTGAATAACAAATAAATAGGTAAAATAATAATAATAATAATAATAATAAATAAAAACTTACTATTTCAATGAGAGCTTATAGTAAGATTTCTTGATTTCAGAGGCATTTGCATTTTGAGACACCCTAGAAATTGAGTTAAACAGATAAGTACGAATGAGATTAGTCGAAGGATAAATTGAGAAATATAATGTGAGGGAACTAAGCTGACCCTAATAGATCGTAGCAATCGTCCTCATCGCAGTAAATGGCAGCTGACGGAGAGATAAGGAGGAACAATACGACAGCTGATGTGATTGCGCACCAGATCGATACCGGTGGCGCCATCGCCTCCGGTCTTTTTGCTTCTTTTTTCCGTGCTGTTACAGCGGTAACAAGTTTCAATCGAAAAATTCTGACTAATTGAAAGTCAACTGATCTGGAGATTCAACGTGATTTGTTCACTTACTTGTTTGAAGTTGAAGCCCATTTAACACAAATGGGCTCGCCTTATGGGCTTACTTGAATGGGCCTTTTTTGCTGGGTGTTGAATGAAGTCCAAAGAACGGTCCAACTTGAAAGTGGGAAATGTATATTAACAAATTTAGTCAAGTTTAATTTCTCATTTTAAAAATATTTTCTTTTTAAATTAATTTTATTTAAAAATAGATATTTAAATATATATATATATATTGAAAATTTTGTAAATACAATCGAGAAAACAAGCTTATAAAATAATATAAAATTTTATTTTTTTTATGAAGGAATAATATTATCAATTTCTCTTGTTATTTAGTTAATATAGTATAAATAACGAGTTTAATGTTTAATAACAAACTATCAATTTTTTTTCAGTTAAAATGTATCTTTTACCCAAGTAATCAAATTTTTTTAAAAAAAATTTATAAATGCAATAAAAAAAACTAAGATTAACTTATAAAATAAAATAAAATAAAATAATATTTTTTATAAATAAATTATTAGTTATGATATTCCCTGTCAGCCAAAACACCTCTGGATCAATAGAAATGATCACATCCACATAACCTTTTTTTTTCTTGTCACAAACCTTAACATTATTTTTGTTAATATAAGTCACCTTCTAAATGAGAGTGGGTTGGGTCAGATTTCTTATCTTTATTGGTATAAATCAGCATCTTCACACGTCCTTATATTATATTTTCAAACACAACCAACCCCGATCAAGATGAAAGGGTCAAAATATTGTGAATAAATCAAACTATCATTGGGTCATATTGACGAGAAATTCTAATTCATTAAGGTTTTATCACTTAAGTTGAAATTTTAGTAGGATTCTTTATCAACTAGATTCATAATCTTAAAAGGATAAGAAAGATAAATGTGAATAGAATTCTGGGTAAGACAAATAAGAGAGTACTATTAAAAGTCAAACTTATAAAATTTTACATAAGGCAAATAAAAGTAACATATTAAAATACAAACCTATTAAGAGTTTTATTTCATCTATTATAATGAAATATTTGGAACCTATAAATAGAGGCTAATACAAAAGGAAAGGTATTTAAAAATATTTCTTATTACTTGTTATTATGTCAAAAGTCATTTAAAAAATAGGCAAAAGAAAGGACTAAGTTACCTCAATTAAAGATAATCATTTATTAACTTAAGTATTGGAGGATTATCATTAAAACTCTAATACCCCTAATCTAATCTATTTTTTTATTTTTTAAGAATCGTTGAAGCACCAAAAAAATGATCATAGTCTATTGTAGAAACAATCAAATCTGAGAACGTTTCCAAGGTCGATGACATAGATTTTAATAGATTTATTCTCATTAAAAAATAAATCACTTGTTAACATCTACTTGACGAAAATCAGATATCAATATATATCATAATATTAAAGACCTATTAAACTTTTTTTTTTAATATTATATTGTCACCAATTTAAAATTTCATCAAACTTTTTTTCCACTGTTAAAATTTCGTGAACATTTTTTTTTATCATTTACTTTTGCATCATTAATATCAACAAATTAAACCAAAATTGTGGAGGAAGTTAAAGATATTTTTTATGAAATCGTAGTAAATTTTATATATCTAGAAACTTAGTATTGTATTTTAACATTTTATAAATTGTTATCAAAATTTCAAAAAATAATACTGTAAATACAAAATGATGTGTCTTAAAAATATTGATAGAATGAAACTATAAAAATTAATATAAATAATAAGAATGAGTAATTTGAATTTCGAAATAATTATATAATAATGTCGTGTAAGTTAGTATACACTAATTTCTAGAAGACGTTTGTATTCTCAATTGTCTCTATTTAACTTTAATTAAATAGAAAAGGAAAGAAGGCACATGACATGACTCACAGATCTTACTTCTCCTTCAAACTTGGAACTTTCGAAGGAATGGGGAGTCACGGCATTCGGCATGCATGCACCCTACACAAGTATGGTTAGTAAGTGTTAATTATGCACCCAACATATAATTTATATACTAATTAAAATATTTTATGAATCATATTTAATATTTTTTAATAAATATTTTTAAAAATACTAAAAATATATTAAAATATATAAGCATTCTTTTAGCACTTCCTTTTTAAGTTCTACGAGAGGCCAATTCAACTAGGTATCCTCTTGAAAACATCAACTACAAACTAGATAATTATGTTTAATAGTGTTATCATTCAACTTTAACTTTGAAAGCATAGGAGTAAAAATATTTAGTAAATATTAAGCTAATAATTACTACTCACTCTTATACATATATAGTTAACATCTAGTGATTTTAACTTACAATATCTAAATCAAGATTCATAAATATATACTTTTTAATTAGCTAAGTTTTAATTTTATAAAAAATATTCAGATAATCTTTGTGAGGCCTATATGTATTTCTGTCGACTAGGTAGCCCACCTTTCATGCAAATATCTGATCAAGTGAAACAGATATTTGCAATCAATTAACTTAAAGTACTGTATTGCATTACTCTTTAGCATGAGCAAAGTACCATTTATTAAAACCCTAATGCAATCAATAGAAATAATTAATGATTGATTAGTATATGATTTGAAGATATTATAACTTATAAGCCGATACCGCTGCAAATGAAAAGATAACGGTCATAATCAATGTTATGAGCCACATAAAATATATGATGCAGAATCCACCCACTTCCATCAGTGATCGGTAATAAAATCATGTAGTATTCGTTTTCAACAAGTCAAGTTATATGTTTTTTCTCATGACAAGACGATTGTATAATCCTGCTCCCTTTAGCTTATCCTGCTAAACTTTCTAGCCATCGTTCAATCCCTACCATTTTCTTTTTAAGCTTTATATATAACTGGGATTGGGAAACCCTATTGGTATTAAGCAAAGGTCGCAAAGTTGTCTGACTAGAATCAGTTTGGAATGTGCCTTTTCCAACCACCTTATGGTCAAATTAAAAGACAAAATAAATCAAAACTAGTAGTTTAATTTATATATAGCGATATATTGCACGAAAATGAATGAGCATTGGGCAATAAGAGGAGAAAAGAACCGAGTGATTCACCTGATTATAGCAAGTTTTGCATGGGCTAACTAGGGTCCATGAACAGAGCAGGTTTGGCCCGGGCAAGCTGGGTATGGGGTTAATTAAAGGTAGCAAATGGGTCAGCTCTATAAACAGTAAATACCCGGTCTAACCCGAACAAATTAGGCATGGGGTTAACTAAAGGTGGCAAATTGGTCGGACCCATGAATAATGTAGGCCCGACTTAACCCAGGCTCTTGAAGGGTTAAACCAGGCTTAAAGATATAGGTTCGTCATGGGCGAGGATTTAGTCAGGCCCGTAACCCACAAATTTATTTAATTTAATATATTTTTTTTATTATAATATTTATTTTATTTTTTTATTATTATTAACGAATCGATACATAGAATTTGAAGGATTGATACATATAAAATATATCGATACATACAAAAAAACAGATCGATACTTTCAAGTCAAAAAGTTTAAAATAAATTACAATTTGAACAAGATTGATACATATAATGAAACATATTAAAACATTTAAGTTAGAGAGTTTAAAATAAATAACAACTTAGATAAGATCGATACATTCAAGTCACAAACTTAAAAAAAAATTACAAATTCGACCATATCGATACATTGAAAAGACAAATTTAATATTTTTATAAAAAAAATTTATAAATATTTGAAATTAATAAATTGACATCAGATTGCGAGATAGCCTAGGTCCGGCACGGCCGCATGGCCGGACTTTATGTGCTAGGTTGCATATTCTCTAAACGGCTTCAATTTCATCGGTCAGCCCAGCCTGTTTGGCAGGCTAACTCGGGGACGACCAAACTGCATGCCACGTGTCAACACAAGGATGATTCATATTAAATTTGTGAAGTCCCCAATATTGGGCTTCCTCGTAATGACTGAGATTTAAGGGTAACATAATAAACAGCTTTTCTCGATGAAAGAGGTTATCAACAGCGACATGACGTGAAAAGCCCATGCCACCACACTACTCTCTTTTGTAAAAGTTAACCACACTCATTTTTTTACGTACTCCGGTCCTCTTTCTGCCAGCCTGCCTGCCTGCCCATCGATCATTATGCCACCGTCTGCAAGCATTCATCGACCATTCACGTGGCAAGATAACAACACATCACATTCTGAGAGCTGATAATACAGAAAAGCTACTGTGAGAGACTTCATTGCATGATTCACATATTGGTCCTTTGAAAGATCGATCGATTAGCTAGCTATAGGGCTTATCATCACTGTAAAGGTTGTTGTTTAATTCGTGGTAAGAAAGATGTACAGATTTCAGTTCAAGGACGTAAAGTACGTACGTATACAACTAGACCTTTGGCCTGTTACAACGAAAAAGTGTTGCTCCAGTGGAGATAAGATATAGCTGGTTCACGCTGGCAATCCATGGACAGGAGAGCTAAATATGAGGACCTGTTTGGTAACCTATTTAATATCTATCATTGAAAAAATTTTGGAATTCAATAATTCTAATTCTAATCATGAATTAAAAGTCAAAATATACATGACAAGACATGTACATCACAACTAATCATAAATTAAAAGTTAAAATATACAGTAAAAGATTGCATTGCTCAATGATTAGTAGACAATTTAAAAATGTAAGAATTGTTCTTGGATTTAGTCCCAACATATATTAATTGGACGGTCTTGTTGAAGCCTATTCTTTAAAAATATGACATCCCATATATACAGAAGAAGCCACCTCTCATCATTTTCGGTGCGTGAATCAACACATTACCCGTTTTGCAAATAATTACATATGTATCAATAGGTGTTTTAACTAGGGATTGCCTTTTCATCATTTGAAACTTTAATACATCTGCATCAGAAACCATGTCCAGTCCTTGTATATATTTTTATCAGGGGAAGCAGTAATATAGCTTTACGTATGCAGTTGGGCAGGTGCAAATCTCTCACATGAAACTTTTTGAATCGAGTTTACTACTATGTGGGCCGAAGTTTTTCATTTTTTATTTCGTTTATTTTCACATGGCGTTAGATATATGACCAGAGGCAGCAGGGCACGTTGGCTAATTGAAATGCTTGTTGTTTTCTAAGAGGCAGAGAATTTATATTATCCAGGAAAAGTGAGGAAGATTTCTATATTTAAATACCGTATACTACATCTGGAGATATTTCGCATAGCCTTTTGTTCGAAGGACTTTGGGCATAAAATCCTACAGTTGTGATCTTCATGTCCTTTGCATCCAAGCACTGCACATGCTTCCTCTTAATTCTCATTCTATAGCCCAATTTGAATGTCAAAAGGAAAAAAAAACTTCGACATGCATGTGTTCATAGATGCTGCCACGTCTGTGCCGACATGGACTCTTGAGGTTTGGTTATGCAGTTGGGTCCCCTACTAATCATCATGTGCATTGTTTCTCAGATTTCATGGAGAGACGCGAGAGAGAGAGAGAGAGAGAGAGAGAGAGAGAGAGAGAGAGAGAGAGAGAGAGAGTTTTGTTAGCAGGTTCAAAGTTCAAAGCAAAACTTCAATTCAATTAATTATTGTTGGATATAACAAGATCGATCTTCTAATACCTTTCAATTTTGTGGCCAACCAGCAATTTTCATTCACAAAAAAATTCATTTGGTTCTCATTCATCCAAGTCTCTGTCTCCCTTATCTCTTCTTCTCTTTGGATCTCTCGTCGACACTAAAAAAGGAAAAAGGAAATTATTTTGTCGATGCTTAAAAAAGGAAATAAATAATCATTAATGTACTTTATACATATATATTTTCTCTGATAGCCATGCGAGGAACGTGTACTTTTATTAAGCATAGGCTGATAATCCTCTCTCATTACGGTAATTATCACAATTATTGATGTGTCTCCTTTCCCTATTTAATATCTGCCCCCTCCAGTCTTATTGGAAATGCACATATACTTTCTTCTCTCGAGCCCAACTTTCCCTTGTGAGTAGCAATTTTCTTTTCTTCTAGTCTGCATGCTATTCTTTAGTAATTGCATCGCAGTTTTAGTTCTTATTGTGTTCTCTATTGAAGTTTTTAACTGATATATATATATATATATATCTTGCTGTCTTACTGTTTCATTTGTTTTCTATTAACCATTGTTTTCAACATTAATATGAATGTCCTATATATTCATATCAGACTTTAGAATTGATATTAAAATGAATTAATATTACTTACTTGATAACTACTAGTAGACGTAGACATTCCCGTGCATTGCATTGTCATGCAAGTAAATAAATCTTTCTCCTTTCGGTTCTCCTCAATCATTGTCTCTTCCAACTTACTTTCATGTTTATCAATTAGTATTAAATAAAATATATAGAGATATTTTCTTTTTTATTTGGAGAAAAGATATGTTAATTTCATTTTCTAACGCGAGAATGCAGATTTGGTACTTACCACACCAGAAGTCTACCAGCCAGTCGGGCTAACCCTCATTCAAGAATGGTGGAGTCTCACAACTTTATGACAAATTTCAATCAGGTAAGGGATTTATTATCTCAAATTGATTTCATTTTGCTAGTCATGCGTAATGAAATACATCTGATAATTAGAATCGACTAAGTTATGTGTTCAACATCATTCTTAACCATCTACGAACACACATATATATATATATATATATATATAAAGACTACGAGAAAGCAAGAGAAAAATTTATCAAAATTAATTTCAAACCCAGATGATCATTCTAGTTGAAACGGAATACATTCATTACTTTTGTTGGCTTCGGGTCATGTCATACCTTCCCTAATGCATTATACTCCAAAAATTCCAAATGTTTTATAATGCTTTTTATTATTATATGGTATTATTTAATTATGTCATGGAGAATGATAACTTGACTTAGGGGTGAGTATTTTTGATACCGACTTGTTAACTCAACACAAAGACAACGTAAAGTTTTACGGGTTTGGATTAATATAAAATAATACGATTATTAAACGTATGTTACAATATGAAATGATTAATATTTGTTTTATATTTTCTATATTATAAAAATATTTAGTTATATTTATCATATTTTTAAAAATATTTAGTATTATTTAAAAAATAAGGATAATTAACAGATATCTCCCTTATAATTTGTCAAAATAACATGTAAATAAAGTTATATATGAAAATTACAGATATATTCCCTAAAGATAATAAAAAAAGTTATTTTTCATTAAAAAATACAAAATTACCTTTCTATTAGTGATTTGTTAAAAATACTAAAATAATTCATTTATTATTTTTCTTTTTTTTTCATTTTTAAATATAAAACACTTTTTAAAAAGTTGAATGTAAAAAAATTATTAATGAAAATATTTTTATTAATAAATTTTTTAAAGTATAAAATTTATTTTTAACAAAATATTTTATCAATGAAAACAAAACAAAACAAAAAATTTTTCTAATTGTTTATTTTTATATCTGAAAATATTTTTAATAATTTATTAGAAAAAAATATGTTTTTTTGAGGATAGAAAATAAAAACCTGCATGTTTGATATTTATAGATAATAAAATATGTCAAAAAGTTATTAGTATAGTGTAGTATTTTATTATCGCTTCAAAAATATAAAATATAATTTTTATACTTTCAACTTTTTAATACGTGAATTTTATACTTAAAAATAAAAATAAAAATAAGATAAAGTAAAATAAAATTAATAAAGATATTATATTAATATTTTCAATAAGTCACTAGTAGAAGGGTAAGTTTATATTTTTAAATAATTTTTTTTTTAATTTTCAAGAGAAATATATGTAATTTTTATATATAACTTTATCTACATGTTATTTTGACAAACCTTAGAAGAAGTATTATTTAATTATCCATAAAAATAATTGACATTTAAGTAGGCAATACCATAGATATTATTAAAAAAATTAAAATATATATTAAATGAATAATATAATTATAATATATTTTACCTGGTTAATAATTATATTAAATTATAATTTTAAAATTTTAAAACAGTTATTAAACGAATTAAATTGACTAAACTTTTATTTGACACGACTGCAACGTGGACCATAACTCGAATTGGCACTAAAAAATGACCAATGAAATTACTAAAATTGCATGAAATATAAGTCAAAGTGATTAAACATGAAAGGGGCACTTGAATAGACATGAATAGTGAATTTCTAAGTCGTTTTTCCTAGGGGGTTGATGTTACATGATAATAAAATTGGATCAGTTTGTCGTCTGGTCCCAACTGCAAGAGTAATGACATGACTATAATATTGTTTTTTCCTGCTATTAAAGTCAATATATATATATAACCCAAATGCATAGATAAATAAAAAAGTGGCATAGTCTAATTCAATATTTCACATACATGAGAACAAATCCTTCCCCTAAGACAACTCCAAGGGCCCATATGTTTTAAAAAATATAGCTGGATAACATACAAATCCAGCTTCAGATGACCCTGCATTGAAACTCAAAAGACAACTTTAATGTTAGATGCCCAAACTGCCTTGTTGTAGACAATATTTTCCTAGAACAACCTCTTATAAATACCCATCAGTTTATTATTTTTATACTTGAGAGAGCATTTAGTGCGAACATGAGCATATGCTACGTACTTATAAGTATACATTGATAATAATATCAGTGATATTTAGAGTAAGTAATATACTATGTCTATGTGATATGATATGATTTTTGAATATTTTAATTAATTGGTCTTATGCAATTTTAGCGATATGATTTGTTTATGGCAAGCAAACACGATTAGGTTTAGAGCAATGAGTTGTTGGGAATGGAAAAGATATGGGAATATGCATGTTTATTTTGATCAAACGGTCTGAAAGTCTGGCCAATAAATACATGTAGCAAAGGTCCCACTGGATGAGCTAATTAATAATGCATTTTTTTCATTCATTAATTGAAATGAAATAATAGTGTTCAATTTATTTTCCGGCTTAGGGTCCCATCAAAACTTAGGTGCCATCGGACGGCGATCTTATCACCATCACAATCACAATACTTAGATTCCCTCATTAAATTCAAATACCTTTCCTTTTTGACAACTAATTCTTCGTCTCAATCTCCTTTATTAGAATTTTTCTATTACTTATAAGTTGTATTTTAACAATTGGAATTTAAATAGAATAGATTGCATATATGATTCGTACGTAGATTATTCTTAATAGTATGTCAAATTATATGCAAAATGGAATCATTGGAGTGAACATGTTTTAGATCCTCTCTTAATAAATTTCTTCATCGGATCTTATGCTAAAGAAAAAATAAATAATGAAAACAAAAAACCAAAAATATGTGCAACATGAAAAACAAAAGCAAGTAAAATTAAAATAAGATACTTAACAAAAAAAACATGCAATCAACTTTGTCTACAAAGTCCAAAACGTGGAAAACGAACCGCCATGTAATGTTTTCATCGACAAAGAAGGAACAGAAACAAACGCGATGTCCCAACCCTTTCCTCTCTGTCTCTGTCTCTGTCTATCCCACAAAATTTAGCCCCTTTTAAATTTAACATTCTCTACTCATCATCTTCTTCTTCCAGCCGCTAAATATGGACTCGGACCCGCCATTTCGCCAAGCTTACAAGACCCTCATCGACGAAACCATCGGAAGAACTTCGAACAACTTTGACAACGATAACGAGCTTGTTATTGTTAAGGAATGTGACCTTCCGTTGATCGATCTCAGTCGATTAAATGGCGAAGAATCTGAGAGAGAAGAGTGCAAGACAGAGATAGCTAGGGCTTCGCAGGAATGGGGTTTCTTTCAAGTTATTAATCATGGGATTTCAAGAGATATATTGGAGAAGATGAGAAAAGAGCAGGTTAAAGTTTTCAAGCAACCTTTTGTTAAGAAGAGCAAAGAAGACAAGTTCATGAATTTCCCATCTGGTAGTTACCGTTGGGGAACTCCAACTGCCATATGTCTGAAGCAGTTATCATGGTCTGAAGCTTTTCACATTCCTATGACCGATATCTCCGGTTCTGGTGGTTTCGGTAGTCTCAGGTATTTTTACAAATTAAAGCTTCTTTTTTTAATTTCGTATTTATTAATATTATTGCAGATTTTCTCTTTGTTTTATTTTTATGGATATTTTCACATACATCCTTCGAGATTTTATAAAATCACGTAAAAATATTAATTTTTTAAAATTAATAGATAATATCCCTCAATAGTAATATTATTATATTTGATCGTAACTTGATTAATCAAAATAATAAAATAATTAAATAATTTTATGCGTATAAATTTTATATATTAGAACTATTTTTCGTTTATCTCTTTTAAAATTTAGAAAAATAATAAAAAGTACCTCTAAAATCTTTTTTTTGTTTCAGTTTTTGACATCCAATTTATATATGTTTATCAAACTTAATAGTATGTTTAATAAACATATAAATTAAATATTAATAAAAAAATTAGAGTGAGTTTCTAACATTATAATATGTTTTAACATTTAACGAATGATATTACAATACATATTTAATGTGCAATAAATTAACATCTAATTTATATATGTTTATCAAATTAAATTAAATTGGATATTAAAAATGAAAATAACATTCAATAATATTTTTTATTAATTTTCTAAATTTTAGGAGAAATATAAGAAAAATATTGCTAATATATAAAATTTATATAAGCAATTTTATTTTAGTCAATTCATTATTTTGGTTAATTAACTAACGATCAAACATCAAATATAATGGTATTATTGTTGAGGAGTACTATTTGTTAGTTTTGAAAAAAATTATAATTTCATCAAACCTTAGAAAATATAGAAAACATAGGAAAAAAATTATAATTTCATCAAACCTTAGAAAACATAAAAAACATAGGAGAATATGTAAGAGTCAATTGGATTTGTTATTGACCAACTTATTGTTAATTCATACTTTATTAAGAAATTAGTTAATGGTTGATTATGTGAGCTTATATTTTCATGTGGTGGAGACATTTTAAAAATAGAATTTCAATGAAACCTGTTTCTGGATTTGCTTCTCTAAGTATAAGTAGAAATAGTCAAACCCCATTTGTAATTACTATTAGTGCATGAGAGCATGTGATGTTAGTCAATGGAAACCCTATTATTTTAATTTAACAAGAAAATATACCAAGTCAACGTGTTGCTTGTTAAGCAAGAGTTAGACCAGTTCATATTTATGATTGAATAATGCATGTAATATATAGTTTTCCTTGTTTATTACTTTTAGGCTTAGTTATATATATATATATATATATTATATGAAACTGATGACTTCAGATTTTTTCCCCTCTCGATCAGCCAACCAAATATTTTTCTTTTTTTTTTTTTTTTTGTACATATATGATTTAAAACAACAAAAATAAGGATATGGCAATGTAATTGACCTGCTCACCACATCAATGCTATGGCTAGTTTTTGTTTAACTTTTGAATGTTAGGAACCACAGCTTTAATTTCAACTTGCAGCTTCTTGTGATTAACGTATAGTACTTTAATCTTATTGTATTGCATGTGCTATGTTCCGTCTAATTTGTGGAAGTCTGTTCTCAAATTGGCTTTCCCACTACGGTCCGGGAGGGAAAGAATCCCCCAGAAAAGGATTTACTTTTTCGTTCTGTGTGGTAGTTCGTTTTACACTTTAACACCGTAATTCTTACTGGTATTGCAAACTTACCATAAATCAAATCATGTACGAAACTAGCATGCATGACTATGGCTCTACCTCGCGTGAATATCAAAAATCTGTGAGCTGGAAGTCAGGCTACTCAGTCCGACAGCTTAAGAGAGCTTGATATGGCCTGAAATAGGTACCTGTTTTGGATTATTGATACCAATATCGTTTCTGTATGTCCCCGTATACATGGAGCTTTTTTTGTTACATCGTTCGAGTTATTAGTATAGTTACTAGCCTTTGCCGGATAGTATAGTATTGACTTGATACCTTTACATAAAAACTACATTCCTGCCATTAATTAAGTTCTAAAACATCATTAGCATTTCATTATTAAGCATGCGTCAAATGTTTTTCATCATACTTTTTGGATGAACTCACTGCGGTCTTCATTTTTTTTTTTTGTCTCCTCTCAAGTTATTATTCTTTTTTATGCATATACAGTTCAACAATGGAACAGTTTGCTACAACAGTAGCAGGTCTTGCTCAGAAATTATCTGAAATCTTAGCAGAGAAAGGGGGTCACAAGTCAACTTTCTTTAGAGAAAATTGCTTGCCAAGCACTTGCTACCTACGAATGAATCGATACCCACCGTGCCCTATCCCTTTGCAAATACACGGGCTGATGCCACACACTGATAGTGACTTCCTCACAATATTGCACCAAGATGAAGTTGGAGGATTGCAATTAGTGAAAGATGGGAAATGGATTGCAGTCAAACCTAATCCTGAAGCTCTCATCATCAATATTGGAGACCTATTCCAGGTAATTATTCCTTGTACCTTACATAACATTTACATTTCTTTAATTAGTAATAGCTAATTCCTGAAATGGAATTGCTGCAGGCATGGAGCAACGATGTTTACAAGAGTGTGCAACACCGTGTTGTTACGAATCCAACAGAGGAGAGATTTTCTATTGCATACTTCTTGTGCCCTTCGTATGACACTGTGATACAGAATTCTGAGCCTTGTGTATACAGGAAGTTTAGCTTTAGAGAATTCAGACAGCAGGTTCAGGAGGATGTGCAAAAGTTGGGACTCAAAGTAGGGCTCCCTAGATTTCTTCTAAGCCATTAAATGACTTCAAGTTGCTACATCGACCGATCGATCGATCAACTAGGATTAATTAATATTTGTCCCTTCCCAATAAAGAAAGCTATTTGTGAGCTAGAAATATACATATCTATAATATAGGCTTAATTAGTTCATTTAGAAATTAATGTAAAATTGTCATATACAACTTCCAGCATCTTTAGATGCTGGCTAATTTTGTGTAATTCACTACAATAATATTTATAATTACCTTATATTAATATGAATTTGGCATAGAGATTTGGGAGTGGACATGGACCTGACCACACTGCATTGAACCCACAATTTGGTTTTGGTTCATTTAATGGGGACATGTTTGTCAGCCCAATATCACTGAGCGATTAGTCAGTTATGATGCACAATCCGACAATGAACATTGGTGGTCCATCGCTCCTGCTACAAATATTCTGCAATTAATAAATTTAATAAAAGAAAAAAGAAAAAAGAAAAATGATTGCTTGTTTAAGCTCCAGCGTCCCGAACCTCCCCTCCTCCAACCAAACCACATCCGCATCCGAGTCTGACTCCCAACCTCAGGCTCGGAAGCTGAAGAGCAGTCCTCAACTAAACCGCTGGTCAAGGGCCCGCGCTATACGGTCTGGCCGCAAATTAGACCGGTCGGGCTATCGGTCCACACAGTCGGCTGTTGAAGGGAAATCTCCTTCGCTTAATTTTCAAAGAGAGAGCCTTTCTTTGGAGCATGAAAGAAGAAGTGACGAGGATGAAGACGCGGGGGGGACGGAGGGGAAGTCCATTTACATGGTCTCTGACGGCACTGGATGGACGGCGGAACACTCCGTTAACGCTGCGCTGGGGCAGTTCGAGCACTGCTTGGTCGATCGGGGCTGTGCTGTAAATACTCACCTCTTCTCAGGGGTATGATTGTCTTTAACTTTGACTTTTATAGTGATAATATCTTGAAATTATTTATCATTTTTATATTGAAGTTCTTGGCCTTGTTTGATTACAATCTGCTTACAAATCTTTATTTTGCATAATTTCCAAAAAGCATTTTGGTAAAAACACCTATATAGTGCTTTTGCAGAAAGTGCTTCTCAATCCGATAAACTGCTTCCAGAAAGTACTATTGATGTTCGCTTGTAAGACAAATATGTTTAAATTCCAGGTTTTTTTTTCTATTAAAATTATAAATTATTTTAAAATTTTTGCTTATTTTAAATTTTATTTTTATTTAATTTTAAGTTTAAATATTCTAATTTTTTTTTTTATAATTCATAAACTATTATCTTTTAAAAATTATTTAATTTTTAATGTAAATAGAGCATATTTAGAAGACTTAGTAAAAGATTGGGCAGAAGAGCTTTTTTAATGTTTATTTATTTTAGCATTTGGTTGTCATTGAATAAACTTGCAGTTTATAAAGAATTCTATTTATAAAAGTTGGTAATAGTACAAGATCATTTCTAAGAAGTTCTACTCGAAAAGTTTAATCCCATAAAACACTTTTGTCTATTTATTTATTTATTTTTTTTTTGGAAACGAGGAAATCCCCGGTCCGCCACAACACCCATTCCGGGCTGAACCGGACCAGGTCAAAACCCCGGCTGCCCCAGGCTCTTACAAAGAATGCACCCCCTTGGACTCGAATTACAAAAATGCTTTGGCTAATTGAAAATGCTTTTAGTGGTGCTAAAAAGCACGTTAATACTGAATTAGTTTGATTGGGATGTTTTCATAAACTTATAATTAGTTTGATTGGGATGCTTTCAGAAGCAATAAAGAGTCGATGCTGTTGTTTTATATGAGATTGTGTACATACTATTTTAATGCAGGGCCTCTTATTATCTTGAAAGGCTTAATGTGTTTCATTTTAATCTGGGATTATTTTGCTTTATGTTGAAATCTAATTCGATCAGCCTAAATATGATGGCTTGTAATACTGACATTGTTGTAACAATTTCCAAACTTGTTAGATTGATGATGTTGAGCAGTTAATGGAGATAATAAAGCAAGCGGCCAAGGAAGGGGCTATGCTTGTTTACACTTTTGCTGATCCTTCCATGGCTGAGTCTGCTAAAAAAGCCTGCATGCTTTGGGGTATACCATCCAATGATATATTGGGACCAATTACTGAGGCAATTGCATCCCATCTAGGTGTCTCACCTTCTGGCCTTCCCCGTGGTGCTCCTGGCAGAAATTTTCCTCTTAGTGACGAGTACTTTCGACGCATTGAAGCAATTGAATTTACCATCAAGCAAGATGATGGTGCCCTACCACAAAATTTGCAAAAGGCCAACATTATTCTAACAGGTGTTTCTCGTACTGGAAAAACACCATTATCAATTTATTTGGCACAGAAGGGATACAAGGTGGCAAATGTGCCAATTGTAATGGGTGTAAAATTGCCGAAGAGTCTTTTTGAGGTAGACCCAGAAAAGGTTTTTGGTTTGACAATAAATCCTATTGTCCTACAAACAATTAGAAAAGCAAGAGCGAAGAGTTTGGGGTTCAGAGACGAAATAAGGAGCAATTATTCTGAGATGGATTATGTTAGAGAGGAATTAGAATTTGCTGGCAGGATTTTTGCGCAAAATCCTGTTTGGCCTGTAATTGGTGAGGCAAATCAATCCTCATTTGTTCATTTATTTACCTATGATGTATATGGTTCTAAAAACATTCAATTTTCAGCTCATTGAATCTTAGGTTTCAAAGAACTGAAATTGTTGGTTTTTCGTTACTGCAGAAGTGACAGGCAAAGCAATTGAAGAAACTGCTGCCGTTGTATTGAGACTTTACCATGACCGGAAAAACAGGTGCTCAATGCCACGAATCTCAAAACGTTACTAGAAGAGGTAAAGTTCTCATTCTTATGTATGCAGGTTGAACTGCTTAGATATGATGTGGAATAGTTGTTAGCCAATATCGAATTTGTTGCCTTATAAAAAAATTACATCAATTTGTTATGGACTGTAAATTTTGGAAAAATATAGTGGAATAAAAGCCAAGCGTATGTATCTTTAATTTTCTTCTCAGTTTGTTTATCATTTCCTTTTCTTTTTTGACTTTCTTCCCAATGATACACTAGATTAGTTGAATGAAGCAATATAGTTACTTCTGTTGAAGTCCGGCTTTCTTATTTTTATCGAATGAAAGGATGAACCGCTCAGCAAATAGTTATCAATGTTAATACATGGTAACTTTTAGCAGTTAAACCTAATGAATTATTGAAGTCTGAATAGACCTATATCACCACCATGGTTACTTCTAAGAAGTATCATCATTTTGATAACCTTTTGCGAGATTTTCTACAAAAAAAGATCTAACATTTGTCTTACAGCATGTTGGTAATTTCTCTGTGCTGTATATATATTTTTTTATCTATCGTGTGTGCATGAGTGTCTGGACAAGCGATCTGTTAGATTTATAGATTACATGTTTGGAGAGGAAAATGGTTTGCAAAATGAATTAAGTAGAGAAATAGAATGCAAGAGAGATTAAAAGAATACTACATTGTTTCGAAGAATATTATGATTGGTGTACCTATGGTGATAGTGGAAGATTTGATCAGGTTCAGCTTTCAATACTGTTCCAAGAACAAAATCTCAATGTTCTATTCATTTATATGAAAAGCAGTAATTGCATTTTCATTATGATCTTACCTCAAAAATAAACCCTGACAAAATAAACCAAACTTGCCCTTTAGGGAAGTTCGTGGTTGGTGAATCTATGGGGAAAATCCATGGAGTGGGTTTCAAATGTTATTGGGAGAATTCATCAGGATCAGTAGTTGTTAATGGTGTTTCAAGAAGAAGATCTCAACGTTGCATTTGTTTACAAGGAAAATAAAACTTGCATTTTATTATGAACTTACTGGTGTGACATTAATGAGAGAGAGGCATTAAACTAATCTTTGCCCCCTTGGAAATTTGTGGTTGGTGTATGGTAGAAGTCCGTGGAGTGGGTGGTTTCTAATTTTATCGGTTGAAAGTGCGACTGGAACATGTCATCAGGATCCATTATCGGTTCAGTGGTGGATGTACACTTGTAGTTGAGTCTTTTGTTCAAATTCGAGGGCTTGAAAAAAACTCTTCACCTGCCACTTAAATACCAGTTTTAATTTACGAGTTTCTGGGTAAGTTAACTTTATGATTAGAAGTTACAAGTTTTTGAGTAAGTTTTTTATTTTTATTTTTAAATTTTAAAATGGGGTTCACATTGTAGATTCAAGTTAATTTCATTGTTCTTATTCATAGTGAAACCTGAAATTTTTTTGCCTTGCTGTTTTGCAAACTGCATATGATATTTATGGAAATGGTAACGACTGTCAAGTTCAAAGAAAAATCCAAGTCTTTTCTTGAATTGAAAGTTGCTTCAGAGTTGCCACATTAACAGGATCTATGTGTGAATAACCAGTCTATTCAATGGTAGGTATAACGAGTTAGGTTAATTCATATGCATTCCTTTATTCCTCCTAGCTACCCTAGGACTGCATAGTATGAGGTACAAAAAGAAGAAGCTTAAAGTGCGCATGCATTTGCGCACACACGCAAATACTTTATTACTTGAAGATCTCTTACTTGTGCTTATTCCCTTGCCCACATGAAAACCACAAACAACAAAAAGAGGCCACTAAGGTTGATTACTAAAAGACAATATAAGGCATGGAAAAGCAATTAAGGTTTATTCCTTTGCCCGCATGAAAACCACAAACAACAAAAAGAGGCCACTAAGGTTGATTACTAAAAGACAATATAAGGCAATAAAATTAGCAGAAAGTAACTTTCTGATCTTCCATTAAGCTGCATAGAAAACCATTAGAAAACACAGAAGCTATACACCACGTTTTTCTGATCTCTGCAATAAGGATATAATTAAAGAAGATTCCTTCTCTTTGTCATAGTGCAGTATGTGCTTGTCTTCATCACAGAAATCTTAAAGAGAGCCTGAAAAAAGTGAGGATTGCTGTCTTAGTAGCATTGTTAATGGGAGATTGGTTAGCTTTTGCCGACCTCTAATTTATCTTCTTCTGCTTTCCTTTTTGTTGTGTAATTTTGCCGCTAAACTTTGCTCAAAACAAGCAATACTTACAAAAAGAACCTTCACCATCAGCAAATCAAAATTCATGTCTCTTTCTGCCTCGCATTTAACACAATGTTGTGGTCATTGCAGTTTTAATATTATGATAACACAGTGCTTATATCATCTCTGCTAATCAAGGTTATTTTCACTGGCTCTGTACTTTATCGATAGTGTGAAGTATATCAGCAGAATTGTGCCCATGCTTGACCTGTCATACACAAATATAAGATAATTTTATAACATGTTTCACATTTAGTATCAAATTATGTTGCCTGAAATTTTCTAACAAGATTGCTTTTGTCCTAGTTTTGAGGACTGAAAACATACAAGGTAGCAAAGAAGAAAAGAACCCTTTTAGGATCAAGGACCCATGGAGATGAACGCTTGAAACTATTTCTCTTCAAAATGCCTCTGCTATCTGGGGTGGTGATGACATTGCCTGTCGTGATAGTAATCTGATGATGAACGTGAGGGCTGCTTGAATGATCCGTGGACCCTAGGGCGGCCACCCCTATCTTTTCAGGCGTGCTAGGTCCTACAAGAAAAGTTGCAGTTTAATGAATTTATACCAAATATATACATGTAAGAGTACTTTCCTAGCTAACATTTCATCACCAAATTTCTAATCATGTAAAACGATGGACCGCATATGCTTCCAAGAACAATCAAATGGATGATATTCTGCAACTATGCTAAATTCAATGTATGTTTTCCTTATTCAGTTACCTTAGTTGACCCATATGTTTGGTAACATCTCGTTTCCACAACCGTAAGATTACCAACTTCTTTGACCCGATAAATTGTATAATGAATTATTTATGGCAACACCCAATTTATGGATCAACTAATTCATGGATAATAATAGTATTAACAACGACAATCATATTGAAAATCCCGCGACGTTACCTGAGACGATTAGTGCCACCCAGCTCGATGAGAGAATGGTACAGGTTGGAGAAGAAACATTTGTAATTTAGCATAGATAGGGCAAAGAAACACAAGTAGTAAAGCCAATCTTTAATTTGTTCTTACAATTGTTTGCATCTGCTGCATCAACGTGTCTCTCGCAAATAGGGACCAGCGGTTCATAAAAGGTCAAACAAAATGAAAGCATTTGGCAACCGGGGCAAAGTTTATCAGTGTAATCAAACTTTCTTTTAATGCTTTCTTTCATAAAAAATCTATCTTCAAATTCTCTCTCTTACTATTAATCGACCTAGTAATAATAAAAGTGACATCAATGACAACAGGGACAACAAAAATTAATAGTGTTCAATTTGTGTTTCTAATTGATGAATATGTTACCTCTTGGTGAAGCCGTTGCAATTATTGTATCTCTGTCATTAGCAGTAGAATTAGTCTTCTTTTCGGCGACGGCGGCGCCACGGAAAGATCCTTTTTTGGAAAGGTTCCTCTGCAACTTTTTCATAAATAAAGTTTACGTCAACACCAAAACAACATCCATCGTCATCGTCATCGTCATTACAAGATAAAGAAAGGGTATTAAAAAAATTAAAGATAATAGATAAATAGATAAAGAAAAAAAGAGGAAGATATTGGATTGGATTGGATTGCCCGCAAAGCTAATAACGTGTTATCTCCAAACAAAAAATAAAAAAAAAAGAGAACGGGAAATTACCATGATTCGTGAATTTGCAGTAATATCTCTACTAACTGCATGAGAGAAGGTCTCCATGTCAATAACAAAATTATCAGATTTCTTTGCAGCGTTGTATTGAAAGCCGTTTACATGATCCAAAAGGGAAATGTTTTCTGTGATAGTATTCTCTTTCAATCCACAAGCTTCGCAAGAAGATGCTGCCATATCCTTAAAAGATTTAGAGAGAGAGAGAGAGTCAGAAATGGAACAACTGAACAGAACCCAATAGAACAGTTAAAAGAAAATTAAAAAATAATTACAAGAAATATTATTATATTGAAAACTGGAGGAAATCCAGAAAACCGGCGCTCACCAACTTTGGATTGTCCGCCATTTCCATCACTCTCCAGGAAAAGAAGAAAATATATACAAGGTGAAAGAGAAGGAAGAAAGTGTGTATGCAGTGTCAAGGATTGCGTACCGAATGGGAAATCGCTATTCACAATCTGATTGGAAGAAAAAAAAAAACAAAAGAAGATATTGCAATAAGTCAAATCTTGAATAAACAATTATATTCTAAACACATCTCGTGAATTATCACAATCTGCAACTTGGGATAATTCCAGATATATCAGTTACAGCTGAAATTATTGAACAAACCCATGAAAAATTCTTGAGAAACCAAGGAAATATGAATAGTAATTATATATATTTGTAACAAGAAAGACGTAGATGAAGTGAGTTGTAACTACCTTGAATTCTGTCAGGTTGGTTTGGATGAAGAAGTGGAACAGATAGCAAGAACTTAGTCAAAAAATAAATGTGATGTGTGTGTTGGCGTCTGAAAATAAAAGAAAAGAGCAAGAGTGGAAAATAAAGATGGAGATGGAACTCAATCGTGTGCGGGATTTTATACGATGAGTTGTTTAATGAGCTGTTGATGTTGTGTAGCGTTAATTAGATATGTGATCACCTAAGGTTAGGCCTATGATAAGGCTTTGCACCCTTTAAAATAACATAAATCATAAGCCATTAAATAATTAAATAATTAAAATAGAAAATTTTATAGTCATCATTGCGGACCCCAATGCCCCATTCTTATTTGTTTTTGTCGTACCATCGATCATGAGCCAAAGCTTACTACGAGTCAATTACTTCTTTGTACAAAAATAAAACTAAGCTAATTGCTTCAATAAAGGATGATGATGATTGATGACCGTTTGATCTTATATTATTAATTGTGGGTTCAATTGTTTCCTTGTTGATCACGGTGAGATGATAATTGCGTGATAAATGTAAAGTTATAGGAAAATGCACATTAGGGAAGTGTAATTTTACAGCAATGTTGGTGGTGACATTGACAATTAGATTGTGATTATCCATATTTCACTTTCCAATCATGACATGATTACTTAGCATACTCTTAATTATGATTTTAGACCACTCCTTTTTATGCATTATTGATTCATCTACTTATCTAAATAATTGGCTCTATTATATATATAATAAATTCAATCATGCATTTCTATAAACGTTTGTAAAATAATAATAATAATAATAATAATAATAATAATAATAATAATAAACCCATATCAAATAATAATCAAATGAGCAAACATATGTACGAGAACTCGTTCGGACACTAAACTTGTAAGTTGATCATATGAAAATCAACTATAATATTAAGAAAGAAATATGAGATGCAAGTAACCACATGTGTTTTCCGAATTGATTAATTATTCTCTCTTTTTATTTTTATCAAATAATTAATGTAATATTTGTATAATTAATATGATTATTAAAATTTTAAAAAATATATTAAATAAGTAATAGATTATATCATATTTAATGATTATATCAAATTATAATTTTTAATACAATACAGTAAATTATAATATTAAAAATTATAAAATTTGGTGATGGATTAATTGATTATATTATAAAAAAATAATTAATTAACAATAATCTAATGACTAATTCTATATATATTTGTAAACATCGAAGGCTAGCAAGCACATGGCTGGGGAAAGCAAGTAGGGTGGGGGCGTGGCGGCCGGGCATGTCATGGAGGCAATAATAACAATATTACATTAATTTCGATTTCCTTTCTTCATTTTCTGGGGTGGTGATCGGCTAATAGTGTTGTCTCATGTTTTTTCCACTATGAAATCAAATATTAAAATGCCATATTTATTTTAAAATTGCACATGCTTTGACAACTAGTACATAAAATTAATGGCATTCATGGGTTCTTAATGTCGTATCTTTTACAAAGGATCACCGTTGGAATGGGATAAAGAAGTATTTCGTTTTATTGTGTTAATGATCATTTAAAACAGGCTCCTAGGTAAAATAGAAGTACGAAGAATTTTATGAACAAACAAGGATTGGCCTCGGAAAGGAATTATTATTAAGAAACAAGAGTAATGTTGTTGTTGTCCTTAATACCTATAATTAGTTTAGTAAGATATATGATTAAAGATGTGTACACAAACTTCAATCTTAGGGTCTCTGTCAGTTCTGAAGATGCAGCATGTTTTGCAGTTAACAGGCTCAAACCCATTTCATGTTTTCAGCTTTCAGTTTTATTTTTGTCCCTTTAAAAAAAATATATATATATTTGGATTTTCTGGCGAGTTGGGATGTCCTAAAATGATCATTTTAAAAGTTACAGCTTTTCCAAGACAATGGTAACATCAGATAATTTACAGAATGGAGATCATTCAGCCATTTTCAATCGTAGAGATAAATAATTTGAATACTTGATCAAACTGAGTAGTTGCGATTGAATAAGATGTCACAATCCATAATATTATCTTTTACATTGTGCAATGAATATTTATTATTTTTCGTGAATTATGCTCCAAAGACTTTGTTTTCTCAGTCAAAATTATATCCACAAGATCGAAAATTTTCTAAACCTTAGATTGGACTAGTCTTCTTGTTGCCAAGTCAAAGAAGGTGGTGTGTGTATTGGGAAGACTCGTAAACAGCAACTCCCCATTTTTCAGGTCTATGTTGGCTTCTCAATTGCGGCAGCATGATAGAATCAAAACATTTCGGGGCTCACTTGCAACCAAAGAAAATATAAAGCGTTATGCCACACTATTCAACGCTTTCCGAGTTCCACCCCGAAATTAATTATATTACTAAATGACCCTATCTACCAAATTGGAAAAATTTTAAAAATGTATATTTCCTTATCAATTTTTGTTTTAACTTAAAAAGTAGTTGTTACATGATTATGTTTTCCACTTCATGCGCTCACATTATCTTTTGATGCATTAATATTTCGGTGCATTGTTTTAATACAAAGCCTGCAGTTTAGAGATAGACAGCAGATTGAGTTTGGGATAGATATATCTAAACCTGTATCTATATTCATAAAAAAATTTAATACTATATCCGTACCAAATTTGTAGTGAATTTAATATTTTATTACTAAATCCGTTTAAATGATTATTTAATATTTATCATATTTGTGTGGATATCCGCGGATATTTAGTAGATTTTTTAGCATTAATTTAAAATAAAATACATCATTCATATAAATATAAAATATAAAATATAAAATATATACAATAAAAAATAAATTTACCTTTCATATTTTTTTATTTAAAAAATCTTTTAAAATTTTTTACCTTTCATATTTTTTTATTTAAAAAATCTTTTAAAATTTTTTTTTTCTGAAGCATAAAAAAATAGCTATTAATCTGTTTATAATATTATAATTGAAAGTAATGAGATAAAATCTCCCTTGTATATCCAAGAAAATATTACAGATTATGAAAAATTTAAAGAAAATAAATAAGAAGTAATAATGTAGAATACAAGTAACAGATGTGCAACTTACAAATCTTTGAGAAGAAAAATATTACAACAAGAAATAAAATAAATATGTCAATCTTATATAGGAAACCTCAACAACATGTCAATCTTACACCTTACTCAAAGGAATAAAACAATATTCATGTTGAGTGTGATGTTGTAATGTTGTTTATTGATATTTAGATTTAATATTAAAACGACATCGTTTTACTACTTTTAGAAAAAAAAATATCTGCGGATATTTATTTGTATTTGTATCATTCCAAAACTCGTTGCGAATTTTAAATTTATTTCTCAAATCCTTCCCAAACTTGCTTAGAGGCATACCAAACCTGTCTCATGCGAATTGGGTAACAGCGGTTTGCGGGCAAAATTGCCATTCCTACGGTAATCTAATCATACGTAGATCATCTTCCCCTACAATATATGTGGCCTTTCACCACAAAGCTACATTGAGGCGATCGATAATCTTATGTATCCAATTAGCAATAGGCACACGCATCTTGCGATATCACTCTATTTCATTACGAAAAGAGATGGCATAATGTAGTGGTAATATCATTTCAGTCTCCATTTTATTCTGTGCAAACAATGGTGAAAATGGAGAGATAGATAGATAGATAGCAGAATCAAGATTAATCATGGATAATAGTATAGAACTAGGATTACAATGAACGTGTGAATTAATGTGCTATTGCAATCAATATAATTCACAAAATTTGATTTGTTTCCCTCACTCATTATCTTTTTCTTGGACTCCGTGCATCAACAACGATTTTCTTCTTCGCTCAATAGCTCGCTTAACTTGCAATTACAATTGGAAGTTAAGAGAATAAAAGCAGGTTGTCTAGTGAAAATCCTTCGATGTTTAAGTTAAGGTTTTGCTTTTTAATGTGAGAAAGAAAAGAGAGAAAATAAAGTAGAGGCTAGTACTTGAGATTAGATTATCAAGTTATTGTCTAGAGTTCTTCCATCCTCAGTACCTGGTTGTCATTGGCTTTCTTTTATATAATGTTCAAGTCTCTCATTTTAGTAGAATTTTATGGAATCTGGAAATAATAATCCTAGTCATATTTTAATTCTAAGAATCGCGAAGATTTTATTTTATAAGCAATTGTTTTTCAGATTTTATGATATTTAGAGCATTTCTTACAAAATTCCTCTAACAGTATAAGAATCCTTATTATGGAATAATTCAGAGAGAACTTTAGGAAGGAAATGAATTATTTATAGACAAATAACTGTAGTGAGGTATCGGTAGTCCTTATTTGAGACTCATTCGTCCATTTGAGATGAGCTTAGGTGTTGCAGGTTTGAAACCTTTACAAGTTGTGGCTGAAACCTTTATAAACTGTAGCTAAGATTTTCAAGCCTAAGATCTTTATGAGCAATAGCTGAGACAGCTCTTCTCGGGGGCTTGTAGCCTTTCAAGCTTTACGTGTATTCTGAGCTATATACCCAACATCAAACCTACTAGTTTTAGTAAAAAATAACTATATTTTGACAAAAACTAAAGGTACACATTTCAAAAGGCGCACTCGCTTATCACACTTAAATTCTTAACTTGAAGTTCATTCGTTTCCAACACGTGGCGAATGGTGACTGGATTTATGGATTACGACGCTTTGAGCCCCTAAAGATTTTACTGTTTCTAATGATGGTCGCCCACTTTATCATAAATGAGATGTCCCTTTAGCTTCTATTCTGATGTGGCATCATCCTATCTTTTAATTTGTAACATGCATCAATGGTTGGTTCCTTTACTCCTTTAAATAGCTTTCTTTCCCACTTTTTCGCTTCTTTTTGTTTTCACGTTTATGCTGTCACTTCTTCGTGCTTCCAACAACTCTAGTAGTAAAACTTTCAATTTTCGACAACTTCTCTAAGTTTTTTCCTCTAGCAATCATAAACAGTAATTTTCCATTTTCTCTACTTATTGTGGTTGATTTTGTAGCGTAATTGGTTGACTAAGGCAATTAGCAAATAATCACCTAGGTTTTGAGACTGTAGGTATAACCCCCTGAGTTGTTGATGGTCTTAGAACGACCTTTTAACTGCATCTTTCTTCTGTGAAAAACATAGATGGCTTATGGGGAAAAAAACTATGGTGAGGGATAGGCTATCGTCCTTGTTTCATCTTTTATTATAGTGAGCTGAGACTTAACCCAATTTGAGGTAGATAAGTTTCCTTCTATTATAACATAATTAGACTTAGAGTTTACACTAGGTTATATATAATTCTTGAAGAAGTTTATCTTAGAGTTCTAGAGGCGAATGAGCTCCCTAGTTGTCCTCCTGAGGATGAGATATCTTTCAACAAGAAATTCTTCTATGTAGGTGTTAGACTTCCCTTCCAACATTATTTTACCCAGATACTTGCTTCCTTCATGATTTAACCTTACCAATTGAACTTAAACAGTTTGAGGATCCTGTCAAGTTTGTATGTTTTGTGGCATCAGATCTCGAACTTTGTCCCCTCTCTCAAGGAAATCGAATATATGTACATACTAAAAAGAAATCCAATAAGGAGTCTAAGATGGTTCTATCTTCAAAATCGATCTAACGAGACGAACCCCATTACTGGTAACCCCACCTCTAATGAGAACTAGAAAAAGAAGTGGATCTTTTTTGGAGGTTACTGGAATTTTACTCCTAATGTTCACGTGCCGAGACCTTTTGGGGAGGTAGTCACTTGGAGTGGCTTGCCTGCATTAAATCTTCGTAGCCAAGAGAGGGTAAGACTGGCTAGGTCTTTAGTGTCTAACCAAAGCATTCTGCTCTCGAATGATGAAATACTCTCGTCGGGTTTCGTGGATTTTTGTGCATCTAAGGACTAACTGATCTCGAAAAAGACCATCTAACAAGGTAACTATCTTGAAATAACCCATTCTTGTATTCGGATTGCAATGTTTGACCTTGGCTTTACTTGTTCTTATAAGTGAGATGGCCTTTAGAAACCCTTATCTAGATCCTTTTGAGGTCTTGTAGAGATTGGCAAAAGAGAAGAGAGCTGGTAAGGCTCTTTAGCCTCTGAAGTCCAACTTAAATGGTTTAGTTAAAGCCTTGTAAGGTTCGATAACAATTGATGCCTTTAGATTGGCTCACCCTCAGGCCTCTAACAAAAGGGTAGTAATCCGAGACCTAGCACCTCCCCCTCCAGCTCCCCTTATGAATAAAGGAAAGGGGAAGCATAAGGCTGTCATTGCAGCTTCTGAAGAGAGATCATAGAAGAAGAAACAGATGTTTGGCCCATGTGAGCTTCTTCTCAAGGATCTTCCTATGGAGAAGAGAGTGTATTTCAAGCACTTCATTCCTTGCATCAATCTGTAGGTCCAGAGCATCAACCACAAATTTTCTAAAGATATTGTTGGGCTCTAGGGCGAGTCGTTGTTGAATTTCCTGTTGAAGTGGCTTGGCTAAGTGAGTCTACTTCCTCTTAATTTTGTATAATAAATGAAGCTTGTTACGACTTGTCCTCTGATGATTTTATGTTAGTGATTTTCAGCTTTTCTACTCTACCATGCTGCAGCATGACGCCTTTATGAATAATTTTTCCAAGGTGTCAGAGGCTGAGAAGAGAGTCGAGAAGGTAGAAGAGAACTTGACATTGAAGAGGATCGGGTTCGAATTCGATCTTGGCAAGTTGGATTTAGAGTGAGAAAAGCTCCAGGTTATGGTGGCCACTATTGAATCGTCTCAGACTCAGGCCAGCAAGAAAGTCAAGGCTTTGGAATCCAACCTGAGCATCTTGAGAGAAGAGGGCCAGAAGCACTTCAAAGATTTCAATAGGGCGTGTGGCGAGCTAAGGCGACTCTTGGAGACCGAAAGGCAGAGAAATCTGTCATTGGTTAGAAAGATACAAGAGGACGATGATATGATAGGGACTCAGCTTCATGAGCGGGTCAATGACAGCATTAATCTAACTCGCGAGACGTTTTAGGCCCGATACCCAAACTTGGAATTAACTTGGCTATACAAGGCCCTTGCACGTCAACCTTTGAGCCGAGATGAGATCAATTTGACAGGGTATTTCCCGAAGGGAAGAGCACCCTAATTTTAAGACAATGTATGTATCCCCAATAGAGTCTGTCACTGGTCCCTTCGCTGAGCTGCCCCTCACTATTGTAGTTGAGAAGGTAGAAGTCTATTTCGCCAAAGAGGTAGAGGTTCCTCTTTTCCTACAGGCGTGATTGATCCTGAAGCCCCTCATACTGACCCAGCGGATCCTTAAACTAACTTTCTAATCGACCCGACCGTTAAAGATGTAACTTAGTTTAGTTTTTTTTAATACCCTGTACATCAATTAATCTTTCAATAAAAATTTCTCAGTTTGCATCATTCCTTCTCTGTTATACTCTTTTCTATTTTCAATAATCGGCCTCATTCACAGCCCTCGATTGTTTTATGAACTTGTAACACTTATTAATCTTAACTTAATCTTTTAGACTTAAATTTTTTTGATATCCAAATTTCAAATATTCTGAAGCCGATTGTCCTTCATGTACTTTGAATTATTTGCTTTAGACTTAATAAAATTTAGGGCACTTACCCTTGGATGCCCACTGGCATCGACCTGCTTTAAGATTATGCCCCTAACATTCATTGAGTACTAAGCCTACTCATTTTGAGGCAATTTAAACATTTAGTCTTCTTCGGATTATGTGTGCTTTAGGAGTGAGCTGATTACCTAGAAACCCTCGGAATGGGAATACAATGTGTATGTTTGGGAATCGTGTCATCCTTTCTTAAGCTTTGGAAGGAGATTATCTCGAGATGTTTTAAAATAGTCGTCTCAGAACCTCTTTTGCTCTTGTACTTTCTGAGACCGTACTCATGGCTTATTCGAGCTAATGATACTATTACCTCGGGGTAGATGATAAGCTAACGCTTGGGAATCGTGTTACCCATATTTGGATTTCGGGAAGAGAATACCTCGAGATGTTTAGAAATAGCTACCCGAGAACCTTTTTTACTCTTGTACATCCTGAGACCATACTGAGAGCTTATTTGAGCTGAGGATACTATTACCTTGGGGTAAATGATAAGCAAACTTATGGGAACCTTGTCGCTCATATTTGGGTTTCGAGAGAAGATTATACCGAGGCTTTTAGAAGTAGTTACCTGAGAACCTTTTTCACTCTTGTACGTTCTGAGACCATACTCAGAGCTTATTCGAGTTGAGGATACTATTACCTTAGGGTAAATGATAAACTAACATTTAGGAACCGTATCACCCATATTTGAGTTGTGGAAGGAGATTACCCCAAGGCGTTTTTGAATCCTAGTTTTGATTTATTTGTAGGGCGACTTTAGAAGTGTAATAATAAAAATAACTTTATCGACTTCTGTTGAAAAGTTTGTTACAAATCATTCAGTATTCCATGGCTTTCGAACCTTATTTCTTGAGAGGGATTCCAACTTGTAGACTTTGAGTTTGAGAACTTGAATTACCTTATAGGGTTTTTCTCAATTTGCCTCCAAAATGCCATCTATTAGTATTTTGGTGTTCGGGTCACTTGTCTCAAGACTTAATCCCTCAGTTGAAAAGTGCGGTGCTTAACATGTTTGTTATAATACCTCACCACTCTTTATTGGTAGGCTGTGGCCTTTATCATCGCCCAATTTCTTTTTTCTTCTAATAGATCTAACTCCAAATGTAGGCTTTGGCCATTGGATGTTTCGTCATAGTTTTTAACCCAAAAAGTTGGTATGTTTACTTCGATCGGAATTATAGCTTTACACCCAAACGCTATACTATAAGGGGTCTCGCCTGTAGCTACTTTTGGAGTGATTCGGTATGCCCAAAAGACTTTGGGAAGTTTGTCAATCCATGCACCTTTATGCTCTTTGAGATTCTTTTTGAGGGCCTTTTTGATGACTTTGTTGGCAGCTTCCACTTGTCAATTAGCTTTCGGGTGAGCTGGTGTTGTGAATCTAAGGTCAATAGAAAAATTCGAATAAAATTCTTTGAAATTCGCATTGTGAAACTGCTTTCTATTGTCTGTGATCAGCACTTGTGGTATTCTAAATCTGTAGATAATGTTGTGTTTGATGAACATAGTGACCATTTTCTCAGTGATAGCGGCTAAGGTTTGGCTTCCACCCACTTTGTGAAGTAGTCAATAGCCATTATGGCATACTTCGTATTGGCTTAAATAGAGGATAGTAATCCAATGAGGTCGAGCTCCTATTGCGAGAATGGCTAAGGGCTCGACAGTGAGGTCAACTTTTTTGGTGGTTGTCTCGGGATGCAATAGTATACTTGACATTCATGATAAGTTTTAGCTATTTGTGTTGCATTCCATAAGAGCATTGGCTAGTAATACCCTTGCCTCAAGATCTGTAGGTCATAGTCCGAGCTCTTCCATGTCCTCTATATATTCTACGGTGGATTTCTTCTAAAATTCGAGTTGCTTCATCAAGTCTCAGACACTTAAAGTTGTTGTACCCCCGTTTGTACAGTTCTTCTTCAATGATAGTGTATCTTGCCGATCTATTTTTGATCTTTCTAGCTTGCTGCTTATCTCCCGAAAGTTCGCCATATCGATGTGAGATCTTATCTCATCAATCTAGCATCAGCGGGGTCTAACTGAGATATATAGGGCAGATGACTATTGGCTTCTGTGCTCCTTTGTTCCATCACTTCGATTGTAACCGAGGCAGGGGTATTTTCTTTAAAGGTAAATGCCAACTTTGCTAACATGTGTGCCTTTGAGTTTTCTGCCCTCAAAATTTATTTGATTATGATAGTCTTCAATATATTCAGCAATTGCTTAACTTTCTCTAGGTATACTTGTATATTACTTTCTCACATATGGAACTATTCGTCTAATTGGCTAGCTACTAGTTAAGAGTCATAGTGAATGCCAAGGCTTGTGATCCCTAGTGCTTGAGCTAATTTAACCTCTACAATCAATGCTTTGTACTTTGCCTCGTTGTTAGTCTGCTCTTCCTGCCTCCCATTATGCCTCATTCTTTCATCCAAAGCTCTAGATCCACCTTCGTTTCTAGCTTTAAAGTAAGACAAATAATTGTTTCATATTAGCATTTCAATTTGACTTTTAAGATTGAAACATTCATCTGTCAGGTGTCCTGCGTTTTGGTGTAATTTGCAAAACTTGTTCTTGTCTTCCCCTATTGGCTTAGCTCGCAAGGGTGGGGTTCCACCAGTATGGTTCCTTGTCTTTTAATTTCCTATTAGACCTGTGAGAGTGGAGCTGTCAAGAAAGTGAAAGCCTAATCTTCTTGAACATGAGCCATTCTCTTTATGTCATCTCTTTTCGGTGAGTAATACTCTCTCGGAGGAAACTTTTCTTTTACTCCTGATACGCCATTCCGATCCTAGACTTATCTATCCTTTCTGTTGAAGTCTCATTCTCGAGTTGGTTATGAGATTTTGTGTTCTACCACGGGTTTGTGGTTCAAAAACCTTTTCTTTTTTTTGAGTTTAAGGCTAATCTGGTCTTCGGTCGACCCACAAGCCTTTCCTAAGACCTTCCAAAGCCAAGGAATGGTGATAGGCTCCTAATTCCATTACCTCGTCATAACATCTTTTGACGAAGCTCCTGACGCTTTCACTTTCTCCCCGTTTCATATTTCATGAGTAGTAAGGAACTTGGGGTCTTGAGGTTGACAGCAGCCCTTCTGAACTCATCCACAAATACTCCATATAGTTGATCAAAATTACCGATGCTGCCAAAAGTCAGACTGGTGAACCACTTTCTTGCTTGCCCTTCCAAGGTTAACGGGAACAAACGACACATCTGGGACTTGTCTAACGCTTGGATTAACATTATCTTCCTGAATAGGTTTATATGCAGGGAGGGGTTGATCTTCTTTGTGAAGGAGTTAATATGGGGCATCTTGAATTTCCTGGGGAGAATGAGATCCAATATTTTTTTTTTAGAAAAAAGCGACTTAGAATAAAGTCTTGTTCTTGGTGCAGACTCGTTTCCCCTTTGTCTTTCCTTTCTCTTCTGGTCCTCCAATTCTTCGACCAATTTTTGAATATAGGCCTTAAGATTCTTGACTCAATCACTATCTTTCTTAGATCTCTTCTTTCTAGGTGAGTTCCGTACCGAGCCTTCTTTTTTATATTTGTGATCGAGAAACTTCCTCATGTCCTCCCGACCAGGGCCATTATCCAATCTTTTTTTACGAATAATAATCGAATCGTCATACGAATATTCAAATATTGGTGCAGGTTTGTCATAGAGCTTAGAGACATTATTATTGTCTTGTGGTTCTTTGAGGGGATATCCAGAAATCTTCCATTTTTTCTTCTTTGAGGCTATATACTTTTTTCTAGTAGCGTTCTGTTGATGTCCAATTCCTCAGTCCACAGCTTGCGGGGCATTCGGCATACTGCTTTCAATAACTTCTGTCGGTTTGGGTGTCTCTATCGTTGGGAAACTGGTTTGGAGCATCTTCTTCATTCTCGTTACCTCCTCTACTAAAACTTGAATTTGTTTGTTCTTCTCTGCGTGCTGTTTTTCATTCTTGGCTAACCTCCTGGCCAACAGGCGGTTTCTACTGTCTTCTGACAAGGGGAAAGTCTGTGCGATGATGAAGCTTCTAAATCAGGATCTTCACCCTCTAACAGTAGCGGCTGATCATTGATATCCTGATTAACAGTTGTATTTTCTTTAAGGGCATTGTCGCGGGGGTTTCCCCTCATCGTTGTCCAGTTTCTAGTTATGTATGTTCTTGAAACAACCATGTTTTTCTTTATCTTAGTGGTTTCTGACTTTTTGTAAGCTTCCTACAGATGGTGCCATATATTGACGTAGCAAAATCATTCCTTGAACTCCGTGCACCAGCAAAGATCTTCTTTTTCACTCAATGACTTGCTTAACCTGAGATCACAATTAGAAACTAAGGGCGTAAAAAGTAGGTTGTCCAGCGAAAACCCTTCGATACTTAAGTTATAATTTTGCTTTTTGATGTGAAAAAGAAGAAAGAGAAAACAAAGCAGAGGCTAGTACTTGAGATTAGATTATCAAGTTATTATTTAAAGTTCTTCCGTCCTCTATACCTAATTGTTGTTGGCCTTCTTTTATATGATGTTCAAGTCTCTCCTTTTAGTAGAATTATATGGAATATATAAATAATAATCCCAATCGTATTTTAATTTCAAGAATTGCGGAGATTCTATTTTGTAAGCATCGACTTTCCAAATTTTATGAAATTTGGAGCCCTTCTTACATAATTTTTCTACTAGATTGAGAATCCTTATTATGAAATAATTCGGAGAGAACTTTAGGAAGAAAACTAATCATTCATAGACACGTAATTATAGTGAGGTTTCGGTAATCTTTCTTTGAGACTCTTTTATCCATTTGAGATTAGCTTAGGTGATAAATGTCTGAAGCCTTTATAAGCTATGATTGAAACCTTTATAAGCTGTAACTGAGACCTTCAAGCCTGAGATCTTTATGAGTAGTAGCTGAGTCCTTTATGCCTAAGACTTTTATACCCAAGACTTTCTGATTTCCTTTAAGAGTTTTCGATTTTTTGAGAAAGCTGAGGCTTCCTTTTTTACTCATATGGCTCTTCTCGGGGGCTCAAGTTCTCAGGATGCTATTAATCCCTCCATGCTAGATTGTTATGAGCTTGTAGCCCTTTGAGCCTTAAGTATATATATCTAACAAAAACTATAAATTCCAACCCACACTTTTGGAACTTAATAAAATCAAGGCCAGATGGATTAGGTAATGGAAAACAATGAGATATTGCCCATAGTACAATCTATTAACCTATGATTATAATGTCGGCCTCTTATTATGAGAGTTGAGCTCCAACTAAAAGGTAAGCACAAAGTTAAAAGGGAAAGGAAAAGCGCAGGGCATGATGACACTTCCGAAACTTGCTTTACAATATATATATACATATTTATATATGCATTTCATTTGTCCCCACCATTGTTTCTGGTTTCAATTCTACATTTTCCTGATAATATATAAATATATAGAGTTATAATATTTAATCACACAGTACAAAACGTGGATATATGTTTATACATATATGTATAAATTTTGCTTAAGTGGAAACCAACAAAAACAAGAGACTTCTGCGAGCGTGGTATAAATAAAAGGGCCCCAAAGAGAGAGGTTGACTTCTCTGGCTGTTAAAGGAGCACCAACTGGCGGTATTGATTCCACAACCTTAGGTATGAAAGGCCAAATTTGCGAAGATATAAAATATTAATTCCATTAGTTTTAATTTTCCTTGTCCTTTATGAAATTTTGAGCCAACCATTGCTTATTCCCCTTAAATTACCGTGTCAGAATCACCATTAGAATGGACAAATGAAGATCCTATAGTGAACTAGCTAGTAGAACTGCATCTGCACGCAAACGGTAACATATATATAAAGGACAAAGAGATTTGAAACAGCGTATATAGAATTTATAATACCATATATATATATTTCTACAAGTAAAGATTAAAAAAAAAAGAATTTATAGTACCATAACTTTTACACAATTTATAGATGATATGATACTTTAAAGATGATGATAGGAATGGTTTTAGATTTTTCTTCCTTGTGTAATTTGTCCTTTTTCTGATACATCAATTTCACGTACTGTATAGAATGTATGTTATCGTAGCTATCGGCAAGCTGGAGGAAGGCATCTTCCATTGTTGAATACTTTTGTTTTATTTATTTATGAGTTGTTTTCGCCTGGCATTGTGGACCTTATATTATTCATATGTATATAATTAATGCATGCAGACAGAGACTTTTTAATGGAGGATGCACGTAATGAATTTAATCCGCGAGCTTACAAGTTACAACAACACTTGTATTTCTGGCATTTTGGATAGTTAATTCTTAACCGTCTCAGTTTGGCTGTTTCCCTATTATAAAGTCTTTGCTGGTTGGTTTGGTTGCTGTTAATTAGCTGGTTTGTGTTGCAGAGTTTTGCATTTTTTTAAAAATAATAACCATTTAGTAAAATGATTCTTCTTCGGTAATTTAAGATCATGTGCTTCTTGTATTGTTAGAAAGTCTTTGCATATATAATAAAGTAATCATGTTGTTGACATAAAGATCAAACTAGCCAATGAGGAAACGATGGGCATGCTCTTTTCTTTAATCATGCAAAAGTCCCAATTCCTCTAGTTTGTTCTTACCATTCGTTACCACCTTTCTCACTACGGTTTATCCAAATTTTCCTGCAATATTTGTCCATTCTCTCGCCAAGAAAATGCCGGTTCAGTTTCTCCAAGAAACACCAGCTAGGCTACTATGTGCCATTTTGTTTTGGCTAATATATGCCGTTTTGTTAACTGCCTATTTCGTTTTTGGTCTAATTTTTCTCGTTTTATGGCGTGGTTTAGATCCACATGCCCCCGATTTCATATCCACGAATTTTCAGTTCCGGGTTTGGATAAACCAAATGGGTTTGAGAATACCAAGATTACTTTCAACGTAGCAGCCCGGAACCCGAACCGTCGAGTTTGGATCAACGAATTGGGTCAATGCCCCTTGAAAATTCATTCAATCAAGAGCCGAAGAGTGGGACCATGACCAGATCAACGGTGAATAATCAAAGTTGGACGGAAGTTATGAATGATTGTGTGCAAAGAACGGTGGTTTTTAGCTTGCGATTGAGATCGATCATCAAATATAAAAAGTCAATGTGGGCTTTAAGGCACCATCGGATGCACGCCAATTGTGATGTTGTGGTGAGTTCGGATGGATTGATTTTGTCAAGTTATAAATATAAAAGATGTTAAGATATTGTCAAAGGATATCATTTTTTTATATTTTATTATTCTGGATTTGTGTATTATTTCAGTTCGTCGAATGTGACATGATTTTTTGTTAAATGATAAATACGCTGCAAGGGACTGGTCCTGGACATGGTGACCCATATTATACATTCTCAATCTCAAGGTTAGAAGGAAGGTAAGCCCTGGTTTGAGAATCCCATCTTTGAATATTGGGCCTCTTGGTGTTGTGCTGGATCATACTCGGGCCTTTACCATCTTCTAGAACAGTAGTTTGTTTAACTGAAAAACCCACTTTTAATCATGAATTTTGTTGCTAAATTATAATTTAGATCTGAAGTAGAATTTGCAGATGTTAAAGCAATTTCTGATATACTTAAGCCGCAACTCTACGAAGGCACGTGGACAAAATTGAAGCGGGATATCTTTACTTCTTCTTCTTCTTCTTCCTTGTAGCCTTCTTTTTTCTTTTCAGAGTTTTTTAATGGCAATGATTGCATCAGTAATAAAATATAACGTACTTTATCAATCATTAACATTGCAAGTGATCTTCAGCATATTTAAACATTCAAGCAAAATCATTCGCAATTCATACTTTTTCCCTATTATATTGCCATAATCTGGACAATGTGGATTGCTACACGCTGTAAAGTCTTCATATTTCAAATCTGCATGAATTAAAATACTCATTCATCTATAAACAATGACCTTATTCTTTGCTTTGTTCATGCAAAAGCTCCAAATTCCTATTAATTTTCAATTCCCATGTGCCTTGTTCCTCGCTATATAAACACTACCAACTTCCACTATTAATCCAAATTTTCTCGACATCCCATCCCAATCAATTTTCTTGCCAAGAAAATGCCACCCAAAAGGCCTTTTAGCTATAGACTAATATGTTTCATTGTCTTAACTCCATTTTTTGCTATCGGGGCAATTTTTTTCCTTCTGTGGCTTAGCCTTCGCCCACATCACCCCAAATTCCACGTCCAAGAATTTTCACTTCAGACTTTGGGTCAAACAAATGGGTTTGTAAATGGCAATATAGCTTTTAATGTTACTGTCCGAAACCCGAACCGACGGGTTTTGATATATTATGATTCAATGCGTGGGTCGGTTTATTATAAGGATAAATTGATCATGGTAATACCCATTTTGGAATCATATATTTTGGACCCGAAGACCACAACTATTATGCATCATGTGTTCAGTGGGTCCATGACCATGCCGATGTCGAATAATCAGCGTTGGATCGAGTTTATGAATGATCGTATGAAAGGGACGGCGATTTTTAGCTTACAATTCAAATCTATCATCAAATTCAAAAATACCATGTGGGATAAAAGCGACCATCGGATGCGTGCCACTTGTAACATTGGAGTGGGTCGAGATGGCATGATCTTGCCAGAATATAAAGGGAAAAAATGTCATGTCCATTTGAGCTGACATGTACGCATAGAGGGGTGACACATGATGTACTTTTTCTTTTCTTTTTTGAATTTCTCTTGTTACAGTAAATGTGTGTATTTGATTCCATTTAATTTTATGCGTGATTATAAAGCATTTAATAAATGTAAGATTGATGTAATCTCTTTCAAAGGAATTATTTTTATTTACGGTGTTATATTTGAATTCTTCAATGTGACATCAAAAGAAAAATTAGTAGAATCAATTGTCGCGTTCATGTAAAATGGTAAATGTTTAAGATTCAAAACTTTTAAAATTAAAAATTAGGATAAATAAAGATAGGTGTCCGAATTTAAAACCATCTAATTATTTTAAAAAAAGTTAATTACGTATGTAGTATGAGTATTTTTGGTTGAGAAGTTAGGGAAGTACACAATACATGCATAGATGTTTGCATAAAATGTGAATGGGATATAGTATGAAAAATAGATACACTGTTTCCTTGGTACGGGCACAATCCCTTTTAAATACAGATTGATAATTGATTGTTAATGCAATAGATATTTACAAAAATTCAAATCCCAGGAGAATCCTATTCCTATAATTTGTTACTCATATAATTAATACAACAAAACTCTCCTTGGGCAACCTAGAAAACTTTGTTTGCATCATATCATGCTCACTTAACGTGCCATTATCTATATATAAACTATAATTTTTGTTAAGTTAAGATTTTATATTAACTTATTTCGGACAAAATGATTAAGTTCGAATTAGTATTTTAACAAATAAAAACTTTGTGAGCTTGAGCGAAAGAAGAAGATTGTTGCCCAGAAACAGTTCCCATTCGAGCGATTATAGTACCATGTCAAAAGTTATAGTGAATTGTGCAATATGAACAGTGACCATATTTCAAAATTCTTTCGCTAAAATAGTGCCAAATTGGTGCTCTAGCGGTGAATAGTGTAAGTATTGTAAACAATCCAAAATTATGAACAATGCCAAATGTATAGAATCATGGTGTTGAGATAGTGTCAACTCGACGCATGAGCGATGAGTAGTACCTTGCATATGAACAATGACAAACAATACCTAAGAACAATAATGCGCCAAACAGAAGTTTGACGCCCAGAGAGTGCCAACCTAGAGCTTGAGCATATCCACAACAATATAACTATCTTGCTTATTTCGAGCTAGGGTTTTGAGCAGTCGTTAAGGTGGTTTTGAGCTTGTTACATATACAGAGCTTATATGAGTTCAAGAAAGTCGTTTTCTTCTTAATTTCTTGTTAGAGAAATTAATTTTATTCCAATTAAATGAGATTTAATTAGTTATTTCTCTTGAAAGTAAATCACCATATCTTCAAATACAAAATCAAACTAAGAAGCTTTTAAAGTTTTGAGAGCTATTGGTGGCTGGAGTTCTAGTCTTGGAAATGAGTTGTTCAAGGGTTCCAATTGAAGAAAAAAGATTTTAGAATTCTGAATACCAGAATGCTTGAAGTGGATTACTTGCCAAGTTGGGATGATTTTAGAGTCAGGAGTTCTTGTAGAAAATCATTTGTTGTAAGTTCTTCTTTGTTATTGAAATATTTTGGTGGCTCTTGTAGAAAAAAATTATCTTGTGAAGAGTTCTTTAGAAAGTTTTCCTTCAATAACTAATTATTATGTCTATTGCTTTATCGTGCCAAAGACTAAATTTGATCCTTGACCCTTAATTTTTTTAAGATGAAAAATAGATCTAAGGGTTTGTTTTTTTACCATATTTTGATCGGAATAATTATCCCTATTAGAAAGTGCGGATTATAACTTTTCTTAAGGTTATAGATGAACAAGAGTGGATGTATTGTGAGAAAGTATGGAGTTCACCTATCGTTAACACTGAGGGAGTACTCTTAAAGAATTTAGGCTTTAGAGAAAAAAAAAAAAGAATTATCAGACTAAAATGCCAATAACAAAGCTATTAATGCCATTATCATGGTAGTATCTTTTGAGAAGTTTAAGAGAATGTTCATGTGTGAGATTACTAAGGAGACTTGGAATATTCTTGAGACTACCCATGAGGGAACTAAAACTGTTAAAAACTCAAAACTTAAAATTTTTACATCTAAGTTTGAAGAGATTAGGATGAAAGATGATGAAATCTCTGATGAGTGTTATATCGAGTTGAATGATACATTAACCTCAAGCTTTAACTAAAGCGAAAATGGTTAGGAAAGTCTTTAGAAATTTGCCTAAGAGGTTCTGTCCTAAACTCTTAGGGTGGGTAAAACCAAATTGAACAAATTGATGATTTTGGTTCGGTTTAAAAAAACCAAATAGATAGTTATCTATTCGGTTTTTAGTTTAGATTTAGTCTAAACCGAAACAAACCAAACTGATCAAATTGACCAAATCTATTTTTTTTGGAGTTTAAATCAACTAAATTGACCAAATTGAACCGATAACATTTGTTGATTTAGTTTGGTTCGGTTTATCCTTTATTATCGATTCGGTTTGGTTCAAGTAAAACCAAATTCAAGAACTTTAGTTTTGTCATGCCCCCGCCAGTTGGGTCAACACGTGACAACTGCCACAGACTTTTTAGACACGTTTGATATCTACTAACATGCTTCTCAAGCCTGTAAGGCTGCTTGAGTACCTGTCCTCTGTATAAATTGTTCAAATAAACTTGTCTCTCCGAGACATTTTCCAATCATTCCACAAATAAAAGTATATTTAATTTACAAATATTACAAGGAACTCAATAAAATACAATATTTTTCAATCATAATTAAATACATATAACAGTTTCTCAAAACATACCCAGTGGACTAATCTAAGCAGTCGTGAGTCAAGGAGAAGAATGGTACTTGAAGGACTTATGCCTTTAATTAATCACCATCACCAATTATTGTTCTTGGCTACGCTTGATTTCCTGAAACTGGAAGGTGATAGGGTGAGTATATGAGGATCCGTGAGTGAATAAAAATATATTTTAAAGAAAAACAATCATTTATACTTTTAAAACAATTTATTTCAAGGAATTATGGTTAGAAAGGTAGTTACTTTGACTGTGGTAACCCCAAGACCGTCAGTGGACTTTAGGCACGAAAAACAATACTCATTTAATAAAAATAATTTTTTAAAGATAAAGAATGTATGTAAATTTCCAAATCTGACCTACCACTAACGTTGGACTGACTAGTCGTGTGGTGATACTTATGACTATCATTTACAATTTCGTAGGTGGGCAATTCCATATCATAATCTACCCATATAACTACTCCACCTGCGGCACACTCACCTAGGCGGCCTTTTATAGGTCCGTCCCTAGACTACTACTCTCTAGCTACAATCACAAACAATCCTAGCCCTCTTGGCTATATCACCATTACAATCCACATGTAATCTATGTACACAAACATTTATAATCATTTCATTTTCAACAACAATGTAAAGCTCACATTTCTAATATCAAACTTGGTCTCATGGCCAATTACATGTTTATTTCAGTCCACAGGCCAACCATGTATATTGTGAAACAACCATAATAAAAACTATTTCTTAAGTTATAAAACAATAAGTTTTATAAAAATAATTAAATAGTATAAAACATGTAAAAATATCCACTCACTGCTAAGGGAAGGTCACCACTCCCACGATTAATCCTCATGCCCGCTAGGTTCCACTCGTTGATTTTCGGTGCCTAATATCACTTATGCGTAATTTGATAAATCTTAATAATCCAATTAATTAATAATCATGTACTACATGCAATGTTCGTGAATAATATGTCTATAATTCATTGGTTTGACACATTTTACATTACGAGGTTTTCTAACAATCATTTATCCAATTTCCAACAACGAAATCTCATGGCCGTAATCATTCATAATTCGCAATTTCGTCTAAGACGATTATACCTATTCTCAACAATATTCAACGTGTATATGTCATTATAAACTTTCATTTACCGCAATTCTACACAAATTTGTATTTTCGTCAAACATAGATACAACTATTTCAAACGCAATTATTTCAAATTGCAGTCAAAGCATATTCAACGTCATATTCTTCCAATTATCATCATTCAACACAATTCTACATTTCATATGCAATAATCAAATATAAATTCGGATGAACAGTAACCTTCAAATTTCAATATGCTTAAAATCTTAAAATCATACTTATATTGAGCTAATAGACTTACCGGTAATTTGTTTAAACCCTTAGGAACCTTAATTTGTCTTTCAAACACAAAACCCTTAAATTTGATTGGAAACCCATTTTTGCATCTCCTTGTATCTTGCTTTTCTTAACTCATAATTAGTACCAATGCGAAGAAGAGAAATCAAGGAATTATTTGGTGGTGAAAATCTGCAAGAAAACCGAAGGAATTTGGAGAAATTGAAGAGAAATGTAGAGAGAGTGAGAGAGAGAAGATAATTTTGTGTTTTTAAAAAGTGAAGAAATAAAGAGAACTATTGAGGGCTTGTGTTTATACAGATAAAGGGTGTAAAGATCAAAAAATCCCTTAAAAAATTTGAAAAATCCCAAAAAAATCCAGATTTTAACAGCAAATCGATCGACCTTTTTAAAAAACGCTCTACCGGATTGCTACAATATCTTAAATAGTGTCATGAATAGTGCAGTGAACAGTCGAAACAGTACTTGCTATAGTGTCTCTAAAAACACACATGCTGCCGGTCGACTGAATTGCTAAATTCAGTCGACCGGATTGCTACAGTATTACTACAATACCTTTACTACAGTAACTTAATTTTCCATTGTTTAAAATTCTTGCAATTTGGTCATTGAAAACCTTTCAATTTGGTCATTTTTAAATTTTTTTTTTTAAAAAAATACAACAAAGTCCATATTAATCATTCATTAAGCTAACTTAACTTCTCATAAGCCTCGTTAATGTGTCAAATAAATATTAAATCATGCACGTCTGATAATAAATGTCATTAAATAACTATTTTACCATTATGTTCGAAAAAACAGAGTTTACAAGTTTGGTTTGAAAATTGGCTTAAACCGAACTGAACCGTGCCTACGCCTATTAAGGTAACTGCTACAGAAAAAAGTAAGGATATAGATTTAGTTAAGATAGAAGAACTAATAGATTTCCTACAGACTTGACAAGACTCGCCTGACCCCTCTTTGGAATCCAGGGTGAATCCTACTAAATACTTGTACTTCCCTACTTTTATATAGTCTAAATTTCATGAAAAAAAAAACATAAACGACCTCAGACCTCCATCATTATCACACATCAATACTTCGTACCTTACCATAACTTGTATATATCATTTATATTACATACACACACATATGCATTTGTTCCATATATACTTATAAATATGACATGCTTAAAGATGACTTATACAATATGCGTTTAATGGTTTTAACCTCAAGTGTCAAAATTGTACATTGCAAGAATCCTGTGTGACATGGAGAAAAATAGGAAAAAGAATGGGCTTATAACTCAAGGAGTGAATTTAATTTATAAGAAAATATATTTTCATAAATAATAATAAAATTTGTTAAACAAATGCATAAATCATGTATCAATCATATGTTGAACATATATTACAGTACAATTAATTCAATTCACATTAAATAAGTGCTTAAAGGAACATATCATGCTTGGTGAAAAACTTTCGCCCAAGCATGTCATATCATACCTAGTGGGCTCATACACCGTTCAGGATTTATAACCATAATCATTCCCCGCGGCTTCGTACTCTCGCTAGAGTGTCGTAATCATAATCATACTCCGCGGCCTCGTATTCCTGCAAAGGTCTTAGAATTATAATCATAACCCATAGCCTTATATTATTGTTGGGGTTTCATAAATATAATCGTATCTCGTGACCTTGTATTCTCGTCAGGGTCTCAAAATCATAATCATAGCCCGTGGCCTCGTATCCTTGCTAGGGTCTCATAAATATAATTATAATCATAATTGCAATCACTTTCACTCAATATATTATTTTACAAATAATTACACTTCAAATATATGACATGAATAATTAAAATTATCATTTTCTAGTAAATTAATCATACATGTGAACAAAAGCAATTACATAAAATTCAGTTATAATATAATTTATTGTATTAAAAATATATAACAATTCAAAAGTATCTACTTACAGCCTATTGATCAATTCTAGAAAATTTCAAGGTCTCTTGAATTTCTCACTGCTGCATCAGTCCATGAACACACTGGATTCAAAAATTAACTGTTAAAACTGATTCAGAATATGATATGTGTTGTAAATATGAAAATATAACTATTTGAATTTTATAACTATATAACCCACTGATTTTTTGGATATTTTTTTAACTTCTCAAATATGTTTTCTATAACTTTTCCTTTTGTGCACCTACAATTTTTCTGCTTCTTCTCCTTGTTTTCTTCCTCGATAATCTTTTTATTTTGTTCTGTTTTTTCTCAAGTCAATTTAAATTGACAAACATCAATTGAAGCAAGTAGGTTTTGTATAATATATATAAACAAACTGATTGATCACTTAAATAAAAAAACAAGCAACTATTAGCTACATGCTTCATATTTTCATGATGACATGTGTTATAAAACTTATGAGTTAAATTTTTCAAAATTGAAAAAATCTAAGTCCCTAACACTTAAGTCTCTTAAGGATAAGAATGCAAGAGAATTAGATGATGAATCGTCTGATGATGAAGAGATTGAGTTATTTGTCAAAAAGTTTAGAAAGTTCTTTAGATTTAAGAAGTGAAATTTTAATAAGAATTAGAAACCCTTAGAAAAAGATAAGAGCTTTTTTTAAAAAAGAAAATAGGAAGGTTTAATGTTACAAGTGTAAGAGGTTTGGATACATTAAGTTTGAGTATCCTAACTTTAACAAGGGTAAGAAAACAATGAATGGCTTCCTTAGTGACGATGACTCTAGTGAAGATAAAAGTGATGAGTATTTTTTTGATAAAGCTAACAATTTTATAGTTCTTGTTTCCTTTGTGAAGGTTGAGTCTATTGATTCTCATGATGATATTTCAAATGATGAAGAAGATATTAATGTAGTATTTGATCAACTTTATAGAGAGAATTTGAAGCTCAAAAAGATAAACAAGGCAATGTTAAAACAACTCAATTTAGTTGAGGTGGAAAAGAAAGGCTTGTATGTTAGATTGAAATAAGTTAGTAGCCTGTTCGAAGGAGCAAAATGTAACTTTAGAAAGTAAGGTTGATGCCTCAGATAGTGAGTTGATGGATGCAAGGTTATAACTTACAAAATTCTCAAGTGGCACTAAGAAGTTAGATGAGATGGTTAATATAGGCTAGAAACTTAATAGTAAGAAATTATTAGACTTTTTCACTACTAATCCTGGTAAGGTTTCTACATGTAGTGCTGTATTTATAGCTTCTACTAGCGCAAGTGTTGTTAAGAAAGCAAAAATTGTGTAAAGTAAATCTCAGGTTTACTGTAAAATAATTGATCTTAAGGTCAAGTCTAATATGTCTTAAAGGAAGACTGTCATTCAAGTTGTTAAACATATTTTAGTCGATAGAAAAAATCTAGTAACTCACAAAATTGGTCCCTTAACTAAGTTTATGCTTATCTGCTATGAGTGTGGTAAAGTAGGTCACATAAAACCTTTTTTTTTTTTTTAATGTTTAAGAGAAAGAAAATGGTCTTTGATGTTTCTAACGTTAAAAAGACTGATTCTTAAAGTATAAGTATTCCTCATCCTAGGAGTCACCTCTTAATGGATAGAAAAATTGTTAAATCTCATAGGGTTAGTTTTTAACCTAGGTTTGTGCCTACCTGTCATGAATGTAGTAAAATTGGCCACATTAGGCCAAACTGCATTGAGTTTAGGACAAAGAAAAATATCTTTATCATTCTTTGGACTGAGTCTAATCAAGATAGTCTTACTCGTCAGGTGGTAGGGTTAGGTTAACAAACTAAGATGACCAGTGATAAACTTCCTTACTTGATTGAGGTTACTAGCAACCATAGATAACCTCCTTGAAATATGAAATATTATTGCTCTTTTTGATTCACACATTTTAGTGTAAAATTTGTTTCTTTTAAGTTGTTTTTTCTTGTTAGTTCTTTATGTTTTCCAATCATATGTAGATTTTCTTTTTTATGTTTCACTTATTATGAGTTTGGTTTTCTGCACATATTATATATATATATATATATATATAATACACAATGTGTGCGTGTGTATGTGTGTATATATATATATATATATATATATAATTTTGTGTGAAGACCATTATATTAGTTTTTCATCATGTTTATGTGTTGAAAATGATCTCTCACTTAGGTCTTATGACAACTAAGTCTGAATATTTCTTATATATGCTCTCAATATCTTTTGCATGTAAATTTGATATCTCTATTTTGTATGTCTTTAGGTGATGTATACTTATGATTCATGTTATTCATCACTATGCATATCAGTATGAACATGTTGGTTTGTTTGCATGTATGATGTCTGGGTGGATAATTATAGGTTGGAGTAGCATGTCATGGTAATTGAATTGAGCTTTGATTAATGCACCTTCTTATGAAAATTTTTATGCCCTTTATCAATATTTTAACTGACATCAAATATGTCTGGTTATAAAATTCATATTTTAAAGACTATAAAAAATAAAATAAAAAAATCGATCTTTGCTTTAGGGGGAGAAAAATTAAGTAAGCTACAAAATTGCAAGTTTTTCAGTGATCTATACTTTAGATGGAGAAAATTTTTATATAAAAAACAAAGTTACATCCTTCTCAAGTTTTAGTGGGGTTAGATTTGACTTTCTTTCACAACGTTATATTTGTTTAACTGTAGTTTTATATAACTTTGCCTTACTCATAATTTTTTTTTATCTTAAACCATGTATTTATTACTAATTATCATTTTACACATGCAAATTACTTGTGCTTGACTCACTTTGTTTCATACTATTTAGAGATGAACCTCACTAAATATGATGTGTCTTTATGTATAACATTTACTTAGGCCTTGCGTTTCATTGATTTGAGTTTTATGCCATGTTTTCAAGCACTCTCCGTAAGAATGGACCCTGTATTTTTTCCTTTGTTTGACTTATTTCTTTTGTTGGTTGGCTTGGATTTTGACTTATTTCTTTTATTGGTTGGGATGTGGTACTAAAGGTTGACACATGTAATACTTTTTGATCACTTTGTCATTCAGTGACAAAAAAGGGGAGAAAATATAGATATTAGGTGGAGTGCAATGAGCATAGTTTTATGTGAGATATATGAGTTAGAGGGAGCGTGATGAACATAGTTTTAAGAAGTTTAACTTTTGTTATGTTTCTTATTTTGTTTGTTATGATTATTAAATGATGATAATCTTTTGTTAGAGTAATTGTTTTTATAATTATCCTATATGTTCACTTGGTATTTTGAGTTGTATTTTAAGTAATAGATAATGACCAACGCTCCTTAAAACTAAATGATACATAATAGTTCTAAGACTTCTTATTGTATTACTTATGTAAGAATTTCATTTTGGTGATTGACAAAATACATGTACTTGACTATACTTACGTTAGAGTTAGATGTTGTGTTTGGTTATGGAATGGTTGCAGGGGAGTTTATTAGGTTTATATTTTATGTTTGCTCATTTTGTGTCAAAATAGTTGAATTTAAATTAGTATTTCAACAGATAGAAGTCTTCTTCCAACCAAGCACCTAATGGGGGCTCGAATGGAAGAGGAAAATTGTAGGCACCAAGGCAACGCTTAGATTCTACTTGAGATATGAATAGTGCCATGCAAACAGTTACTATGAACATTTATCAAATTCTTGAATGCTTGCACTAAGATTGTAACATTTCAAACCCGGGACTGTTACCGGCAGGTGATAGAACCCCTCTATCACCTTAAGCCTTTTACAAGATATCTAAATGCCAATGTAAAACATGCATAGACAACACATTCATACAACTCTAGAGGTAATATGCCTTCGCTGATTTTATATACAACACAAATGCTTATAATACAATATATAATAAATTAAATACACAATAAACTGATCATATTCATAGTTACAATATTAGACGTCAAACTAGACATCATATGATATATTGAGACATACAACAATGTACACGACATAGACCCAATAACCTTGGTGACTGTGAAGTGGACCATTTCCTCAACTTGTGTCTTCAAGATGCTAAAGCAGTTCGCTAGTCATAAGTTCATGCAAAACTGGAGATTAGGGAGAGGATGAGTATAAAGATACTTAGTGAATGGATGTAAATATAATATTAATACAAAAAATTCATATAAAACACAACCACACACACACACACACACACACACATATACACACATTTATGTACATATGATAATTTCTCAATTTAATCACAATCAAATTCAACGTACCTACCAGGTACATCATTATACACACAACACTACAAGAATTTTGGTGTTAAGGGGCGTTACATATTGCCGTCCCCACAAACATATATTTAAACTCTTTGATATTTAGAGGTGTTACGTATCGCTGTCCCTTTAAATACATCTCTACACATCTCTAGTATTTAGGCATATTACGTAACGCTGTCCCCTTAAATACATCTTTATACATCTCTAGTATCTAAAGGCGTTACTTATCGCCGTCCCCCTAGACACATCTTTGTAATCTCTGGTATTTAGAGTTGTTACGTATCGCCATTCCCCTAAATACCTCTCTGTAATCTCTGGTGTCTTGGGGTGTTACGTATCGCCATTCCTCAAGTCACTATCACTGCTCTCATGAATGTAACCTCTGAGGCATGAGAGTCCGAGAGTGTTACTTATTGCTGTCTTCTTGGTTTCGAATCAATAATTATTCATGTGTACATGGTTTTCAAAAAAGAAATAACTCAAGGATGTTCAAGCTATATTAGAAAACAACTCTTTATTCATGAAATAAATAAATAAATTATAATCATAAAATCAATAATCAACCACAATATCTCTTTCTCACATGTCATCATTCAAATCATAATCTGTAAATTTACGATATTTAAACCTCACATTGACATTCTCAAAAGCAATTCTAATAACAATAATGATCACAAGTCTCATAACCATAATAATCATAAACTTTAGTCCTCTATAACATTTCAATACTAAATCACAATTTTCGTAAACTATTTTCATAGTCATTATTTCCACAATTGTACAGAACATTGACCATCATACTATTTTTTTTAAAAAATAAAGTTATGATCCAAACTTATTTCACCCACATATCATAACCCAAATCTTATCTCGTAGTTTCACAATGATCCAACACTTCATCGACATACTCGAAAACAAAATTCGATATCATAATAACAGTCACTTCTCAACATTTAAACAACCTTTTAGAATTCATTCAAATTGGTTTTTAAGTATATATCATATATATATATATATATATATATTTACATCATAAATGAAAAATTCATTGCAACAACTTAATTTATCATTCTTATCAACACTATATCCCGCCTTCTCCTGGCCATAATTTTATATAACTCACCAACGCTTCCACAATTAACCAATACATCAATCCATTATCCCCATATACATATTTCTGATCATAAAAATAATTATAAATATAAAATTAAGAAAATAGGAAAGCATAAATCTTTTCACTCACCTATGCATCTCAAAGGTCATCATAGGCTATTCGTTGTAGCCATAGAAATATCAAATGTATATGTATATATATAATGCATACATATATATATTTGTCGACCCAGTTCCATATTGCCATTATATTGAATTTATAAACAAAACATAAAAATAAATATCAATGCCTCAAAGGCCATTTTTATAGCTCGGAATCATACACATATAAAATACTAGTAATCCAATCTTTACAGGTAATAAGCACTTCCAATCGTTCACACAAACTTGGCCTACCAAAAATCGTCACTAGTCTAATTTTCACCTAGATTTAAGCTCACTTCAACAGTATATATATATATATATATATATTTATCAGTGCTCTTATCAATTCTAAAGAGTTTCTTAAGACTAAGTAATGTAAATTTGGAATTATTGTAAAACAAAATTAATCTACTCGCCTATTGGAATTCAACTAAATTATATCAAAGCACGTCGACGACGCTCCGATTGGCGATCTACAATACATGACTTATGTTAGGTTTCATAATCATCATTAGATGAATAAATAAATAAATACATGTACACTCTATCACACTTTACGAATTCAAATTTTGGATCCGATTACTCAAGTTATAAACATCTAAGTAGTGTTTATTACACAACGAGTGACTTTAAACTTGCATTGTGATAAATTGATAATGTATCACAACCTAAGTTTTTGGCGATACACTCTATTATGAGTTTAGCTTCTAATGCTTCTTACGAATTCAAATTTTGAGCCTGAACGCTCTAGTTATAACAAATTTTTGACACACGACACAATGAGATAGGGTGCGGCACTTCAACAGAGTAGCCCTATTATGAATTTTTCTGCGAGTGCATCGTTAAACATCTTGACTTGGTTTTTGCCTATATTATTTCCATATGTGTATAGTTTTCTATGGTTTTTACGGCTCATCAACCTGAGGCCCAGAACTCACTAAGTTTCCATTTTTTCGAGCCCTATTCGAAAATTTTTAATGATTGACACTCATGTATTTCACTCGCACTCTCACCGTCCTATGCTCTGCTTATGTCCGCTACCTTATATCATGCATTTACGCCTCATTTTCAAGATAATTTCACATTTCTCTAACATTAAACACTGCCCTAAATTAAAACATGCATTGTTTAAGCTATTTTATCTTTAATAAGCCATAAACATATACCAACACAATTCATACTTTTCAAAATCACAAATTAACACACATACTCACCTTGCTTGTTGGAAAATCTAGAAATTCTTTTCTCTTCTTCATTCGTATTTTTGCATCTTGTTCTGACATTTTATCGAGCATGTGGCGCCTTCCATTTTTTCTTTCTCTTGCTTTCTCTCTTCTTCTCGCTTACTTCTCTATTCACAACCAAATTTAAATTACACACAAGCTATATAATTATAAAATTTCCACTTCAGCTTATTACAGCAGAGAATTCGAAACAATTTTTCTTCATCTTCATTCTCACGGGTTGCTCTCATCTCCATCTCCGTGCCTTCTTTTCCTAGAATCTCTTTCACCATTTTCTTCTTTCTCTTCCTGTTTCTTCTTTTATTTCTTCTTCATTTTCTTTTTCCTATAACCTTCATTTCTCTTCTCATTTTTTTTTCTCTCAATTTTTGTTTTGCGAAGTAAATGGGTTAAAATCAAAGTGAAGCAATTTAGAGAAAAATAAAACACTTACACGGTTTTCTTATATTCCTCTCGATTTCTCTTCCCTTTCCTTGCCAAAATTAGCTTATCTTCTCCATCTCTCACGGGTTTTGTTCTTCTCTCTTCTCATGAGATTTGTTGTTTCACGTTCTGCTAAATTCCATTTCTTCTTCTTTCCTGTAAGCTTTTTCTTCTTCTCCCTTCAATTTTTGTTCTCTCTCCTCTTGAACTCTCCTCCATAACACAATGAAATATGGGTTTTCTCGTTCCCCCCTACCGTAAGCTTCCTCTCATTTCTTTTAAAATGCTAAGTCTTCTCTTTTTATAACATGAAAATAAGCAATTAAATAATATAAATAATATAATTAATTATACTTGGATGTGAGTTAGCCACGTGTAAGTCATTTGGGCATCATTCTACATTTTTCATTTTAAACCCAAAATTCTAATATAATTAGCCCATAATCATCTTGTAAATGAATTTAATCATTTTAGTCTTTTTTTCTTGTAAATATTTTTCATCCATTTGGCCCAAAATTGTTAATTAAATGGCTTTGTTTTTACATTTTATTTTCTAATTCTAAATTGAAGTTATAATAATCAAAATCATTAACTCACTTTTCGAATTATTTATCTGTTATATTCGAAAAAAATTTATCCCGATCACCAAAATTTTATTGCAACAATTACACAAAAATTTCGGTCATCACAAAGATAGCGTCAACTTGGATCTTAAGCAGTGAACAGTATTAGTGAACAATACAGTGTGAACGGCGGTGTCGAGATAGCATAAACTTGAGTAGTGAATAATACCATACGGCCTCGTTTGGTGCATGAGATAAGGATAAGATTAGATTAAAATAGTTTAATCCCATGTTTGGAAGTAACCTTAGGATATGATAAAATATATGGGGCCCATATAAAATATATTGGGCCCACATATTTGGTGAGAAAATGATAAAAAAATTTATACAATGACAACCCTTAAGATAACATAGGATATGATAAGAAAAGTATTTGAAATAAAAAAATAATTTATAAATAATTCAAATTAATATTTGAAAATTTTTATTTATTATTTTATTTTATTTTAAATAATTAATTATTTTATTTAGTTTTTAATGATTCTAAAAATAAAATTATATATATAATTTTATCATATTTTTTCATATATCAAATATAATATAATATAACACATAATCCTATTATATTCTATCATATCCTATCCTAAATTATTAATTTTATCATATTCTATCATATCATATCCTACGTACCAAATAAACCCTATGTGTGTAGAGTGACAACCAGTACTGTGAATTGTAATGTGCCAACCTAGTGCTCAAGCGAATCTGTAACAATATAAATATCTTGCTTATGTCTAACTAGGGTTTTAAACAGTTGTCAAAGGGGTATTGAGCTTGCTACATACATAAGAGTTTCTCTAAGCTCAAGAAAGTGGTTTCCTTGTTGATTTCTTGTTAGATAAACTAATGTTGTTCTAAGTGAATGAGATTTACTTAGTTGTTTCTCTTAAGAGCAAATCACCACATATTCAAACATAAAATCTAATTGAGAAGTTTTTGGAGTTCTGAGAGTTGTTGGTGGCCAGAGTTCTAACTTTGAGAATTAGTCATTAAATAATTCCACTTAAGAAAGAAGATTTCAAAGTTTTGATCACCGGATTGCTTGAAGTGAATCACTTGTCAAACTGGGATGATTTTAGAGTTAAGAGTTCTTGTACAAAATCACCGAGTCTAAGTTCTTCTTTGGTATTGAAATATTTTGGTAATTCATGTATCAATCCAGATGATTTTTATCTTGTGAAGAATTTTTCACAAGATTTTCTTTCGATAACAAATTATTATGTCTATTACTTGATTGTGTTTATTACCTTAGATATAATTTGTCATTGTGGTTTTATTGTGTTGAATTATTTGAGATTTATTGATTTAGGTTCGACTACTTTTAACATGTTTTAATTTATTAATTAGTTTAATTTTTCTTTATTCACAACACATTTCACTCCGTTTATGGTGTTTTAGGGTTTAAATATAGATTTTTCAATTTCTAAGGTTTTAAGTTAAAAAATACAACTAACATCACCAGATCACAGCAATGTTATCATCTTTTCCCAATTCGTTTATATTAATATACTTTCCACCCCGTGTTGGGAACCTCTATACCTTACTCTCTCGCCCATTTACAAGCCTAAGCATGGCATAATTTATTATCTTTTAGTTTCGGTACTTCTTTCGTATATTTGCCAGTCTTTAAAGTAATATTAATTAGCTCGTTAATCGTAAAATATTTAATTAATAATCACGAAAGAAATCACACCTAATTATTATTAAAGTTTTTCACTTTACGTGCTTATGCAATATGGAAGAGGATATGGCGAAAGCTGTCTCATATTCCATGCAACAATACCCTTATATTCTTTTCTTTGTCCACGTAAACTATCCGAAATTATTTTACTTCTCTTTCCCGTCACCTTCCTTACTACATAAACGTCCTCTCCACCTGTTCCGTTCATCGTTCCTTCCGCACTTTCCTGGAAACCCTAGCTCGCCATCAGAAAAAAAAAAAATATGCACTCCCCTAACCGGTTACCGATTCGATCCACCCCGGAAAACCAGCCCGTAATCAAGCGCCACCACACAGCCCGCTACTATGCCCACAGGGTTCGCGAAAGCCTCGTCACCAGAGTCTCCAAACAATTATGTGTCATTTTCTTGTTGCTACTTTTAACTGCTGGCATCATTCTTTTCGTTTTATGGCTTAGTTTACGCCCTCATAGGCCAAGATTTCATATCCGTGAATTTTCAATCTTGGGTTTGGGTCAACCCAACGGGTTTGAGAATGCGGAAATAACTTTTAATGTAACAGTCCGTAATTCCAACCAACATATTGGGATATATTACGATTCCATGGAGGGTTTGGTTTATTACAAGGACCAACAGGTAGGGGCAACTCCGTTAGCGGATTCGTTTTATCAAGAGCCTAAGAATACAACTATTTTGTATGCTACATTAAGTGGGGCGACGATAACGGTGAATAGCCAGCGTTGGATGGAGTTCACGAGTGATCGTAGACAAGGAAAAACTGCTTTTCGTCTAGAAATAAAATCAATCTTCAGATTTAAGGTGTCGTCGTGGTGGGATAGTAAACGCCATACGATGCATGCCAACTGTGAAGTTGTCGTGGGTTCAAATGGATTGATCTTGCCAATTTATAAAGATAAGAGGTGTTCACTCTATTTCACCTGATTTCAATATCATGCAATGTTGTTTTTATAATTTTTTTAAGTGGGTTCAGAGCATTTTCTTTTGGAATTGGTTTTGATTTGCTCTGCAACCAGGGAGGTGTAATCGGTTACTAGTTGTACATGATGACTGTCTTTATCTATTTCTGCAAATTACAATAACATGTTTTAAATTGTTAAGTTTTTTCTTGTTCTATCCGTAAGGCTAGGATTTTTCTTTTCCTTGATCGATTAAGTATATATATATTCTTTAAGAGAAGTGATCTTATCATTGACACATCAAGTTCCATTAATAGGCCTATAATTATTTCACTAAAATCATCAAGTCAGGAAGACCTAATAGAACTATGGGTTTGATTGATCAATTTCTTGTATGTGTTAAGATTCTCTTGAATAGATGTGCAGAAAACACAATACATTTGTCCCACTTATAAATTTCTTAGCCCCAAAGAGTTTGAGTCATTTTGTTGGTACTCTTAAGAAAAGGGAACAAAGTGGGTTGGCCATCTTCTCTCTGTCTTATGGTCTTTTAGTTTAAATATATTTTTTTACTTTCCCAGGCTAGCTGTGATCGGAAAAGCATGTAGTGCTACTTGTAAAATCTATGTAATTAAAATTTATAACTTATATTTTAAAGACTACGATACTAACTTTACATCCACTAGCCCTTAAAAGAATTGACTAACATTAGATGGTTCGTCTATCTATATATCATCACACAAATATAAAGCATGCAGCTCAAAAGCATCACTAATTCGCAATGCTTTAACTTAATAATAGTGCTTGCTTACCCCAATGAAACCAATGGAAACGAATGTATGTAGTGATCTATAAATAATTTATCTTTCCATGTCTTAAAACACGAAATTCAGCTTGTCTTTAAAGCTTAAGTAAGCATATATGTCTCTGTTCTCTGCCAAATTATTCAATTAACCCTTCTCTCTTCTTTCATGCTTCAATCAATTCCTCCCGGGAGCAAAATTAATCCGAAATGCGGCAAATGCCTCTTCGAAAAGATTCAAAATCTTGTCTTTCTATTTCTTGGTGGTTTTTTCAAGTACTAATTGTTCTGTTTATGACCTCTGTGGTGATATGGCTGGCTTTGAAGACAAACCATCCCGTTTTCATGATCACCAATCTCTTAGTTCCAGCCGTAGAGAAAGGGAATTCAACATTTCAGAACAACAATGAAGACATACGAAACAGTTCAATCTCGACTTGGAAATTTTCCAACCCCAACAAACGAATTTACATCTATTACGATGACATCAACAGAACCTTATATTCCAAAGATCAAGTGCTAATTGGAACCAATTCTTTGCCAGGTTTCTACCAGGGCGACAAAACCACGATTTTATACGAAGTGCTAGTGAACGCTGATCAACAACAGTTAAGAAAAGGAATTACAAGTAACTCCACGGACATGATCAGGATTCAACTGGAAACTGCTGCTAGGTATAAAATATTGATAAAGAAAACGAAGCATCATCGAATGGATTTTGAGGCAAACATAGTTATTGGTTCTGATCGAAGGATTTCAGGAGACAGGGATATAAAGCTACAACACATGGTGAAAAGATGATTAAAGATGGAAATTGAGGTTTGTTTAGACACAAAGGTTAAAGAATTAATTTCTCAAAGTTGAAATACTTTTCCTCCATGTAATTCGAGTTAATAAATAGCTTCTTATATATATTTATAAAAAAAGTACCCACAACCATACTCTTTAAAGATGGAAATTAAAGTTAAAAAAAAAAAGAAAAAAGAAAAAAGAAAAGAAGCTATTATGATAGGCTGGTATGAAATTAAGCTAATGTAGGATTGTGTTGAATATTCCTGATCATCTTTATCCGCAGTTATACCCTCTGAAACTAGCCTTCACATATGGCAGAAATAATGTTGCCTTTCTGAAAAAAAGAAAAAAAAAATCATATTCGTCATTGGAGAATGAAGCAAGACTTTTTGTGCACCAGAATTTCTTATATTGAACTTATAAGACGATAGAAATGGGTACCTTGACAAAAAGTTTTTCGAGGAATCATGTATTTAGAATGACTAAACAAATTTTGTTAGAAAAGATTAATTCACCTGATCAAAATTTTTGTAGAGTCCTTTGTCTTATGGTGTATAATTTATAACTATTGTACTTGTATTTTTTAATTTTGAAAGCACAATCATTAAAATATTTGGTATACAATACTTAGTTTACTTAATAGCTAATATTTATTAACCACCACCAAATTTCTAATATTTAACCAATTTCAAGTGTTTGTAAACAGTATTCACTTTTAGTTTATAACTTAATATAATCACTCATCATTCACATATATTTTACTGTCAATAATTTTATTTTATACTTTTATATAAGTCTTCAAGGGCATGGTATTCGTTGTAAAAGGAATGCAGCTTCCATGCAGGTCCTTTCAAGTTTCGTGTAGCCTTCAGTCACAAAAAGCTAAATGTCACTCTGAAGAAAAGCATCCATTCCCTGGCCCTTGAAACTTTGATAACTTGCAAATATAATATTCCCTCCTTGATGGGCACCATTACCATACGCTTTTCACCTTTATTGCCTTCCTTACAAGCCATATCTCTTATGTATTTCTTATTAACATCCACTGTCAATCCCTTCAATTTACATTTCTTCTCCAGATCTGTTATAATAATATAATGTGCGAAACCAATCGCTTTTACCTTTTGCTTCTGCAAATTGTAGGCCTCTTGGGGTTGCTTGCACTTAGTCTATGGCTAATTTTACGTCCTCAGAGCCCAACCGTCACGGTCGTCGAGCTCTCAGTTCCTCCCATAGATAATACCTCTTCTCCAATTGATGATGGCAAACTCTCATATACATTGGAAATTAAAAATCCAAACAAAGAATCAAATATTTATTTTGACGACATTTTATTGATATTCTTCTTTGGCCAGGATACAGCAGCGATAGATCGAATTTCGGGATTCAACCTTGACAAGGATAAAGGTTTTGATAAGCGCAATAGTAATTTGAATGTTGATTCCCATTCATGGAAAGTACTTCGCAGTGCAATATCAAAGAATGGAACGGCGCCGTTGAAAGTTGATTTTTCAACCAGGTTTCGATATAAGACTATGGGCATAAAGAGTAAGTATCATGGAATAAAGTTGCAAGGCGACATAAAGCTTGGAAAGGATGGGAAGATAACAGGAAAGAAGAAGAAGATTAAGCTGAAGAATGCATCCAAGAAATGGAGAGTAAAGGCTTCTCATTTTAACTAAACAATGTGATAAATTTATTAACTTGAATTTATATTCTATGTTTGGAGTATTAATTAAAAATATTGTCAGATTGGTTAGAATCTTTCATAGCTTTCATGTCTTCAATCAGGTACTTGTATTATTCTATATGGACAAATGTATAAGTGATGCCATTTGTCTATTGGTTTAAATTAATCATTTTGTCAAGGCTGTTCAAATTGATTTTATCCATTCCGATTTTGATGACTCCAATTAACTTGACGATTAATTGAAATCAATTAATCACGTCCGCAATTTGCTTGGCAAATTGAACAAAACCAATTATAGAAATATTATTCAATTATTAAATGTTAAAGGTTAACTATATCAAATTTATTATCATCAAATCACATGTAATAGAGTGTTAGGGTTTGTGTCAGGGATGACAAAAATTTTCGCAGATTTCACTTCGTTCGGGGCGGGAATTGAGGACGAAATCATCTTTGAATTTGAAAACAGGGCCGATCTCTGCCCCACTTTTTGTTTTTATATTATAATATATTTAAAATTAAAAATAATATATATATATATAATTGCATTCACTTTTTTATAAACTAAAAAATTATCAAAATAAAACTATAATAAGTAGTTGATATTAAAGTAAATGATCAATTATAATCATTGAAGTAAATATTTTAGTATATTAATACAAGATCAACAAAGGAAAACAATAATTCTCAAAATTTTATTTTCTTATCTATCAAACCAAATATTTTTTTGCTACAAAATTAATACAAAAATTTAATATTTTTTCTACAAAAATTAACACAAAATTTAATAAAACTCTAAGAATTTTATACTAAATTAAGTTTTTTTTGTCATTTTTATTAAAAATTGATATTATAATTTATCGACACGTTAATTTGTTAATATTTATATATAAATTAAAATAAATAATTTATTTATACATGTTAATTTATTATTATTTTTATTTGATTTTGTTAATATTTTGTATAAATTTATTTATATATTTAATATTAATAAATGGAGATAGGTCATAGACTAGAATTTCCACATCAAAATGAGGATGGGGCAGGGACAAAAATTCTTTTTTTCAAAATACGAACGAAAATATCACTTTCAAAACGGAATGAAGATGGGATGACCATCGGCCCCCACCCGCCCGTTGCCTTCTCTAGTTCAGCTTTGAGTGGTAAAATTTTAGTAGCTTGGTATCACGCAAGCATGCAATTAATAACTTTACTAAATTATGTTGATAACCGTACCTATTATGTAAAATAATAAACTAGTGGAAGAACAAACATGATGAAAGTGATTTGAAAAATTGTGAAAGAAAAGAATTCAGGAGTGAATAACTTTTTCATTAATCAAGCTAAAAGTCAAATTACGGATCATGAACAGTTATTACAATTGGAGGATGATTCCCAAAGTGGAAACCAGAGCAAAAAAAAAAAACAAAACTACCATATTTTGCATTCTTCGTCAGAGAATAATGCAGCACGTGTTGTAATTGCTGACTCAAGATACCGTTGCTTTCTCCTACAAAAGCATACACCCTAGTTTGCTCACTTATTCTACTCAATATAGTTCAATTGTACTGCTATAAATATAATGAAAAGTTACAAGGCAAGGGATGTTAGCCAGACCAAAAACCAGTCGTGCATGTACGTACCTATGTTAAGTTTATAATTCTTACACCTTTGGCACCAAAGTGTAGCACGTCCTCGTTTTACCATCCCGTGAAATTATAATCTTTCTTCTACTATCCCGATCGCTGATTTCTACTCTTGCATTGTAACTTTTGCGGCATGTATTTTCTTTGTGGGTCTGTCTTTTTGAATCCGGATGAAGCATTAGTATCCTTGTGTCATCGATCTCTTGAAAGCTTTTGATCATCAGGGGCTGGAGACAGAGACCAATTTGAATCCACTTTGGCTTTCTTCGAACTAAAACGACTGTCGTAAGCTTTTATCTTTTCAGGGTTTGTCAAAACATCCAGGGCTGATTTGATAATCTTGAAAGCACCGTCGGCGGCAACAGAAGAGCTCTTGTCAGGGTGCAACATCAGCGCCAATCTCTTGTACTGCTTCTTGATAACGCTGGTATCAACTTCTGGATCACTAATGGGTAGAAGTCCATACTAGGTAGATTTCCTTGCTGCTAATTCATGCACTTTGTAGGCGGTGAAGTAATCATCGATTTTGGGTAAATCTGGGTTGAAATCCTTGGCTGCTTTGAGAGTTTTAAGAGTCATGTCTATGTTTTGAAGCTTGAAGTACTCTTCTTCAGCATCTCTGACCTTCTAGGCCGCTAAGTTGACAAGATTTGTCAACATTCTTTCTAAGTTTGAGAAAGGAGAGGAACAAAGACGTTTTGGCAATGATACACTGATTTTATAGAGCATGAATGATTGCTTGGTCTTGACGCTATTTGTTTGTTTCCTGATTGAAAACGTATTGGCAATGATACACTAATTTTATAGAGCACGAAAGATTGCTTGGTCTTGACGCTATTTATTTGTTTTCTGATTAAAAACGAGATTATAATAATTTAGAGTTTCTTGCGTACTCCTTAATCGATTAGAGAGTTAGAGGACGTTTACTCTTATTCTTAAGAAAACATTTCAAATTTAAATGGGATAAGCTTTAATTACTCGACCAATGATTATTTTCTTAAAGTCAGTAATTCAATTTAATTAATAAGCCATGAAAATATATTATATTTCAAAACTGAGCGTGTAATCATTGTACAATACTGCAGGGTTACATGATTAATTCGATTGCATAATGGATCGAGCTGAACAACCCAATCCTAGATTTGAAGCCGAAAAAAAATGAAAGAAAAGCCATATTTATACAGAAAGAATACTCTTTTCTTCAAGAAATTTGCATAAATAAAATACATGGATGGCAAAAAAAATTATTTCAAAAAATAGAATAATTTGCTGAACAACATGGCTTGAAATTAACTGCACAAGCTACTTGCAAAACTGAGAAAAAAATATTGTAAAATATGATAATAATAATTTTGTTGGTTTATAAACTGATTGAAATAGAATCAAAATTTAATGTTATTACATAAAGATTATAGTGTTCCGCATTGCATTTGTTGTTCATAGTTATTGGATAACCTTATCAAAGATTTAGCACTGAGTATATCAAAATAATAAATATTAAGCATGAGGACTACAGTAGCCATCGAAAGTCTCTCAGCTGGTTCTTCCTGGACACATAATAATCCCACATTTATGCATCTAATCACTTCATTTCTTGAGTAAGAATCTTTCAAAGTTAAATCCAACAATTGCATGGGTGTTCCATCCCTCCAATGTTTATCTGCCACTCTCTACTTGTATGTTATAATATTGGCCTTAATAAAGAGAAAATGTTCATATAATACCATTTGCGCTTACATAGCTCAAGAGGTCCTTAGCGCCATTTGTTTCAGAGTTCAAGATCAAGGGGGAGATGTCGATTGTCACATTCTTTGTCTCAAGAGCTATACGCATAATTAGCTTGCTTCACCTTCTTTCATTTCTATCCTTTGTTTTGTTTCAAAGTTCGTCGGACGCTAAACTCGACCCTATATATTACAACTCTGCCCGCTATACAATCTTAGTAAGCTTTTCAACCGAACACTTTACGTTGACGTTGGCAATTCACTCTATTACAACGCAACTGAAGGAGATTTTCCTGACAAAGTTTATGGTCTTTATCTTTGTAGATTCGACATTTCTCATCAGGTCTGCCGAAATTGCATAGATGTAGCAATCGACACTGTTATGAAACTTTGTAATGGCACTAAGTTTGCAATTATATGGCATGACGAGTGTCTGATCCGCTTTTTTAACATATCTTTTGCCACAACCATGGAGACATTTACGTCGGTATTCCTGTGGAGCAAAAATAACGTTACGGAACCTGATAAGTTCTCTGAGAAAGTATTAATTATTTATTTAAAATCGTGTCGAATAATCTATTGTGTTATATGGTTGATGTCTTCCTCATAATTAACAAACCATTTCAACTTAATGAATAATATTCCAATATTGATTTTACAACTTGGTTTTATATTTGAAGTTTCAGATTCGGGAAAGAAGAAAAAGAAGGAAAGCAGAACATGGATTGCAGTCACCACAATTGTTTCAGCAATTGTAGTTGTCTCGCTATCTAGTTCTTTTATTTGTCTTTTAAGGAGAAGAAATGAAAGAGTCAAAAGGTAATGGGCTTAATTATGAGGCATTAATTACAAAGCTATGAATTCTGCCTCTCCTGTTTCATTCTTCCTCCGTTCTAATGTAAATCCAATAGTGTCATACAGAGGAGAAAGCAAACAGTCAAGAGGTTCAATTAATTCGCTTGGGAGAAGGTACAACTGGAAATGACTACTCATATAACATTTTACGAGGAGAGAAGCAGGTACAATGTCGAGAGTTATTTTCTTTGAGGGATGATATAGACCCGACTTCCCATACCCTCAGCACCGAAACGACATATAAATCTGTCGTTTCGTGTTGAGTGCACAGTGAAAAGAAAACGCAGTATTGTAAAATTGCATTCACATCCCTAAAATTTAAAAACTTATCTTAAAGCCCTATTAGTTTTGTAAATCATCATACTTCAAAATTTCATTCATATCCTAAAAGTTTGAGAACTTATCTCAAGGCCCATTAATTTTGTAAATCATCATCCATATACGACTATGACAAAATTAATTAGGATTAATTGACCTAAAGCTCACAATTCTGATTTTGTGTTTATCTATACCTCCTAAATCTTTGAATCCAAACTAATAGATAAGAATAATATAATTTGACAACTAATAATTAATAATAGATTGAGAAAACAATAATTAATTATTATAATTTTAAAATAAAATAATTTTAGATGTCAATTGAAAATTTTTTATTAATAATAAAAACAAGCTTAAATCTTATAATACTTTTAAGCTTGTTTTTTTACTTCTCAATGATATCATTTTAACAGTCTAGTATTTTATTAATAATTTATTTTAAAATAATTTTAGATGTCAATGAAAATTATTAATAATTAAATTAAATTAATAAATAATTTTTAAAAAATTATAATAAATAATTAACAATTTTTCAATCTATTATTAATTATTAGTTATCAAAATTACATTATTCTTATTTAATATTTTGGGTTCAAAGATTTAGGAGACATAAATAAGCACAAAATTTGAATGGTGAACTTTAGAGTCAATCAACCCTCATTAATTTCATCTTAAACATAGCTCGTGGATGATGCTCTACAAAATTAATGGGACCTTGAGATAAGTTTTCAAACTCATGGGATATGACTAAAATTTTTTATCATGAAGATTTATAAAATTACGGGGCTTTGAGATAATATTTCCAAATTCAGGGATGTAAATGAAATTTTACAGTAATGCCTTGCATTTACTGTTCACTCATCACCAAACGACGGTGTCGTTTTGGTGATGAGGGTGTGGGCAGTGGGGAGTAGGGGAAAATTTTAATTTCCATTTTCTTTAGAGCTAATCATCGAGGCTACACTAACATTTTTATGATGAAAAAAAGCTTGGAGAACGTGGGTTCTGCCTTGTTTACAAGGTAATTATAAAGTGATGGCTACAGAGCTACAAGTCACACCATTAGCCCATGCACAATATGGCAACTGACTTTTTACTATTTGAAAGTTAGTTGGTCATATTAGAAGACACTTCCATTTTCCAAATGCCGTAGTCTTCGTTTAATGGTAGGAATGGAAATTTGCTTGCAGGGTATATTAGCAGTTGGCAAGGAAATTGCCGTGAAGTGGCTCTACAGAACATCTGGGCAAGGCCAACAAGGAGTTCAAGAAAGAAGTTACTGTTATTTCCAAATTAAAACATAAGAATCTTGTTAGGCTCTTGGGTTTCTGCTTAGAGGACAATGAATTGCTGCTCATCTAGAAGTATATGCCCAACAATGAATTGCTGCTTAGGCTCTTTGGTTTGTCTGGTTCTTTCTAATGTAGTTTATGTACACATGAGAAGTAAGGGTTGGATGCATTTCATTAATTGTTTGTTGCTAAGTTGAGCTAATAAAAGCCGAACATATGGGTTATTTGGGCTGAATTCTGGTGAGTGGCCCTGTTTACATGGTCTGAGTGTTTATGCAGCATAACTGCCATCACCGCAGCATTTGTATTGGTTCTTTCTTTTTCTTCACTTTTCCCTATTTTCACTTAGCCACAAAGTAGGTAATAAAGTAACATGTTGAGTTCAATTCATTGTTTGATTCAACGGGGAATCAAACTCTTTGTTGGAAAATAGTAAGTTATTTTCTTTCCTATTTTGCTATATTTTCTTCCTGTTGGAAAATGTTTCTTCGAAATTCTTTGATATTATTGAGACATCCAAATTAACCTAGCTAAACAGATCATGCGTTGTGATGGGTAAACATAAGCTGCAGAGGTTTAATAATTAGCCTAGCTAAATCTGTCTTCCATTACATCTTGTTTGAACTTCTGGCCTCGATATCATGTGGTTTAATAAGGAGGTATATGTCAATAGTTTTTCAATGACATTGGTCTTATTTTGTTGATTTATTTTCAAACAGTGGATTTATGGCCCCAGAATACGCTATGAAAGGATTATTTTCGGTAAAATCGGATGTTTTCAGTTTTGGAGTTTTCTTCTGGAGATTATCAGTGGCAGAAAGAACAGTGGATTTTATATTTCAGAACATGGTGAAAGCCTGCTTATGTATGTATGTAACTATATTCTATCTTTATTTTTTTCTGAAGAATCATTTCCAATGATTGATTTGTGAATCTTTGTTTACGACTTGTATAACATTTCAGTCGTGGAAACTATGGTGTAAAGGAGAAGCACTAGAGCGGATGGACCGAAATGAAGCAATCATACGTTCCTGATGAACTCTTGAAATGTATGCAAATTGGATTATTGTGTGTTCAGGAAGACCAAGCAGATAGACCTACCATGTCATCTGTTGTTATGTTAGCAAGTAACACCATAACACTTCCTCAAACAACTAAACCAGCATTTTCTGTTGGCCGAGTTATGGTAAAAACAGTTCAATCTTCATCAGATATCAAAGTTTTTTCCGTTAATGTTGTTACTCTTTCAAATGTATCACCCCGTTGACCATTTTATGGTTGATTTATATAAAGATTTAACAACATGAATGTATGTATCGCTTCAACAATTTGGTATGGACAAACTTTTGGTTTATTAACTTTCTGTTTCATCATTGATCTCCATGCCTACAGAATTTTCTTTTCCGTTTTATCATTCATATTTTCATTAACAGCAAAAATGTTAAATTAAAATTTGAACAGGTCCAGAAACAGCTCTGGATCAAATACAAACCTTTGTTCCAATAACAGACCGCCCCTGCATAAAACTATAGACAAGAGCTTGTGATTATTAGCTAGGAACAGAGTAAATAAATACTCCAAGTCCAATGTCCAATGCATGGTCAGCACAACAGTAATAAAGTATACAGCCAACCTACTTCCAAACCTAAATGAGTTTCTTATAAAGATTGATGCAGTTCTATGATGGAAATTACATCTAATAAATTGAAGAAATGTGAAAAAAATAGGATTAGGAGTCAGAGGACGTTTACTCTTCCTCTAAGAAAAGATTTCAAATTTAAATAGGATAAGCTTTAATTACTCGACCAATGATTATATTCTTAAAGTCAGTAATTCAATTTGATCAAGGCATAAAAATATATGATATTTCAAAACAGAGCGTGTAATCATTGTAGAATTCCGCAGGGTTACCTGATTAATTCGATTGCATAATGGATCGGGCTGAACAACTCAATCCATTGAAATTGAAGCCCTATTTATGCACAAAAGAATACTCTTTTCTTCATGAAATTTGCATAAATAAAATATTTGGAAAAAAAATTAAAAATAGTCTAATTTGCTGAACAACCATAGCTTGGGAAAAATATAATGAAAACAAAGAATTGAAGCCGACACTGGTTGTAGATTGATTTCTTAATGAATGACAATGGTAAAGATACATATTTATACTTAGATCATTTAAGGCATACCGCAAATTCTAAGGATTACAGGTGTAAGAATTACATTCATCCTAGTACTATATACAGTTGTCAATATGTACTATATTGTTTTATTTGTTGCTGTAAAGGCATTAGGTTGCCTTATGCTGCAAGGGACGCTGCTGTGGTGCATGCTGCAGGCGGAGTGAGGTGCAAGGAATGCAGGCATACACAATGCTCAGATAAGCATCATTTTCTAACCGCTTGCAATTCACACTCACAAGGTACTTGCAAAAGTGAGAAAAAAAATATTTTAAGGAAAAAAAATCGTGCAGGCGGGTTTATAAGCTGACCATAATAGAATCAAAATTTTAATGTTGTTTCAAAAAGATTAAGACATTCCGCATTGAATTTGTTGTCAATAGTTATTGAATAACCTTATTAATGATTTGGAACAGAGTATATCAAAATAACAAAATATTTGTTTCTTTTAACGACAGCATTACAAGCGTACCGCAAATTTTGCATTCAAGTTCCATGTTTACTAATAACAAATACTTGCTTTGACCTTCAACTCTTACTAGTTAACGAGGGTAGACTTCAGTAATTGATTCTTCATCAACAGACCATGGAATTGACTTATTTGCAGAATTATCAATGTACTCAATCTCCTTTGTGGGCATACTTCTCTCCGTTCGACTCCCGAAGTAAAATGCAGGCTGTTGAGGTGATGGAAGAGTAACAGAATAACTATTAAGCATGAGAACTACTCTAGCCATCGAAAGTCTCTCAGCTGGATCTTCCTGGACACATAATAATCCCACATTTATGCATCTAATCACTTCTTTTCTAGAGTAAGAACCTTTCAAAGTTGAATCCAACAATTGCATGGGTGTTCCATCCCTCCAATGTTTCCAAGCCTGCAATAGTATACCAAGTCATAATCAAAAGGTTTACAATTCTACCCTTTTTTATCTGCCATTCTCTACTTGTATGCTATAATATTGGCCTTAATAAAAAGAAAATGTTAATATAATACAATTTGTGCTTACATAGCTCAAGAGGTCCTCAGCGCCATCTGTTTGATAAAAGCTGCTATTTTTCTTGCCAGATATAATCTCCAAGACTAAGACACCAAAACTATACACATCCGATTTCACAGAGAATTGTCCATGCATAGCATATTCTGGAGACATGTAACCACTGTAAACCAGCTACCGAGTCAAGATAAAGACAAGGAGTTATCTTTTATTAAGACAACGAGAAAAAGATAATGATAGTCAAAACTTACAATGTCCCCACTATTCTGCTTGTATTTCCTTGAGTTTGATCAACTCCAAATATCCTCGCCAAGCCAAAATCAGAAACTTTTGGGTTCATATCCGCATCTAGCAGAATATTGCTAGCTTTAAGATCACGGTGTATAATTCTGAGCCGAGAATCTTCATGAAGATATAGAATTCCTCGAGCAATCCCTCCAATTATCTTGTAGCGTCTTGACCAATCCAAGAGTCGTTGTTTTGCGGGGTCTGCATTTATCGAAAATCAAAATTTCAAATTTCAAATATTGGATTTTCATCTATTTAAAGAGTTGAAGTTATGTAAATGATCCCGAGTCCCCACCGTATATAAAATAGTCAAGGCTTTTGTTAGGCACAAATTCGTAGATAAGAATCTTTTCTTCTCCCTCCACGCAAAATCCCAGTAGCCTAACCAGATTTCTGTGTTGAAGCTTGGCGACCAAAGAGACCTCGTTCTTAAATTCTTCTGCACCTTGGCCAGAATTTTTTGACAGCCTTTTCACAGCTATTTCTTGTCCGCTAGGTAGTGCACCCTGTAAATGTACATCAATCAATATTTAGAAAATTTGTCTGTGTAACCTTTTGAATCAAGGGATCAATAACTTTTGGAATAGTCAAATAACTTAAGAGCATGACTTGATCTTGTCTGAATGAAAATACAATGCCAATGTTATACCTTGTAAACCTCACCAAATCCACCCTCACCCAGCTTGTTGTCGGTTGAGAATCTGTTTGTGGCTGTTTCAATAGTCCCAAAATCAAATTGCAAGGACTCCGGAGTAGTAATATCAGTATCAGCTGCACAAGGAAACAGTAAATTATTCAGCCTTGGGAAAAGAGTTCAACAATTGGACAAGTCTACGTACTTTCGTATTTACCATTTTCTTCCGGTACTGTATTGTACTTCATTTTTGCTCTCCTTCTTAGGAAGCAAAAGCCAGCAATAAAAAGCACTGCAGAGACCGCGACTGGAGCAACGATGTCGATAATTGTTGACGATGAGATTCCGCTTTTCCCTGCAGGAAGAACAGTATGTTTCATTTGGTATAGTAGAAATTTATTGCTGTAAAAAACCTACTGAATGATTAAACATCCAAAATTAATGTCTGTTTGTTTTTTTCCCTCAAAACATCCCTAATCAGATGATGGCCTAGAGGATCAAAACAGTGCATCTTAGCCGAGGCAAACCGTTGACACAAAAGATGATTTTTTCTTTTATAGAATAAACAAAAGTCCAAATAGATAAAAATTTGCCTGTGCATCCCACTTCAAATAATAAAATTGCTGAGTCATAAACATGATCACCGGTCAAATGAAAATGATGATGAACAGCATAAATTAATGAAAAGAAAAGGTAGTGCAAAGTGGATTCAACTTTACCTTTTCGCCTCGGTACCGAAACAGGAGCTGGAACCGCCGGCGCCGGTGCGGTTGCCGCAGTGGCTGATTCACTGTAAAACGGGTACATCTCGTACCGGACATTGCAGCTTGGAGATAACACTCTTCCACCTTGCTTTCCGCTACAACAATCCGGAAACTGTGAAATAGCATCTCGAAGACATAGGTTACAATCCCGACCTGACAGGTCCGGTGTACACTGTACAAGACCGTAAAGTTTCTGAAAGGCAGTGAAATTATCCTTTCTCGTCGCAAAAAAGTTTGGATTATTTATCGCCTGAGTTGCAGCTTCGTTCATCAAATTCCCCACAAGCTCGTTAAACCTGTCTTGATCATTTGCCGTAATATTTTGTGTATTCCACATCCAAAAACCAGGTGATGTGTCCATTGTAGAAAAGAAAGATCGGTTTGAGTAGCGTAAAAGGCACCCGTCGTACCATATTATATTTTGTTTTTCAACTGGGCAAAGCTGTTTTACATTTCTGGTAGCAAAAGTGACACAGTCTTCGCAGGAGCTGGTAGTAGCATCGCCTCGGCAGAGAAAGAATCCGTAGACCCTATCAGGATCTTGGCCAACGGTGGCATTGAAAAAACCGCTGGAGAATCCATTGCTGCGGCTGGCGTTAGAGGAAAGAGAAGAAAGAAGAAGATTGAGGTTGGATTCATAGGTGCTGTTCTTGGTGAAAGTGGTTGTGTTGGAGCAAACATGGTAAAGGTATGCCTGCTCAACTGCTACTGTGAAACAGGGAAAAAATTTTAAAAAAGAAAGAAGCTGAAGCAGAACAAATATTAACAACTTCAACAAGGAAGGCATTTTGAATTTTGATTTTCAGTTTTTGTTCTGATTCACGAATTTATGTAGTATTATAAACCAAAAAATTGTTTGTTTTAGTAATATCAAGCATTAAATTGATGAAACTAAATTTGGCCACCAGTGATGAAGTGGCAAACTATTGAGGTGGCGGAGAAGACTTTTACTTGGTCATTAAAGCGAAGTCAAACAAATTACCTAATTGTGTTTCTCCATTAATTCTCTCGGAAAAAGACTTGAAAGTTAAAAAAAAAAAATGTCTCGTATAAAAGAAAAACGATTTGAGACCTCAGTCAAATTTAATAAGTAGATTGGGACAGACGTAGAAGCGTGACGTTAGAGACAAGTCTAGGTGCATGGCATTATCTGATTAAATGGGCGATTGGACGTCAGCGTTTCTGGGTAACTCCATGGCTCTACTCCACAAGTGATATTAGGTATTTCCACATTTTCATTGAAGAAAATTACGGAATTTTTAAATTGCATAAATCAGTCAAATTTTCAATAAGACATTAATGCCATTGACCATTCTGCCAGTCTTGTACACCCCCACCGTCTTCGTGTTATCAACCAATCACCTCGTATCACTAACCTGCCCTTTTACAACAAACTTCGACCTCATCACTAATACCTTCAGTATCACTTGAACAACCAGATCAATCCCAGATGACTATAAATATTATTTTTACCTGATTAACTGAAGTAATAGTAAATGCAAAAAATGAATGAGCTGTTAAAAAAGTGTATTAAAATAACGTACTCAATGAAGCAGCAGCCCAAGTAGAAGCAGAAGAAAGCTAAAATGTTCAACAAGTTAATCAATATGTAAATGACTACTCCTGTTCTTCATCGTTCACTCCACAGTCAGACAGTGAACCAGAAGTTCAACACTCATACCTAGTCTATACCCAACAAGCCGAAACCTGACAACCTACTATTCAGGATCCCTCTGATAAAGACATTGCCTCATCAGGACATCCTCCTCCTCAACCACAAACACACTCCTACGTTCCCAACCCCTCTGACAAAGTTCATTTGTTCACTTTTAATGATTGCAGGTTAGAAGACCAAAGAAATCGCATCCATAAAATGATCTCATGGTGTACCACACAGATATTGAGACAAGGCGCATCAGCGAAAAAAGTCATTCTAGACTTTGTCACTAGGATGACAGGCTCTTTCAGAGAATGGTAGCTAAAACTCGGTGACTACCGACAGACACAAGCAGTCAATGTAGGCGACATCAACGCCTTTATGTTTTTCATCTATGCAGAATTCTTCGGTAGACCAGTACACTCAGAAGATAAAGCACACGAAGAGTTCTTCAAACTCAAGTGTTGCTCGTTCAAGCCACAAGACCTCAACAAACATTTTCAAGATGGTCATAGAATGTTTCTACCTTATCGGTGGACTCGACGACCCCAACCTCAAACAAGATTACCTGAACCAGCTCCCTAAACCTCTTGGTTCAGAGACACTCAGATTCCTCTCCTCTCAAATACAAACCTTGGCAAATGTCTCTCTCGAAGACCTTTATCAACATGCTCTTCTCCAATTGCAGAAGTTTTGCAACAGTTCCAAATTCCTCAAAGAATATCAAGTCTTACAGAAGAAATTAGGTTCAATCTATGATAGACTAGATCTTAAGATCAAATGTAAGAATGATCCTAAGAACTGTGAATGCTCCTACAAGCACAAAAAGAAACATTTCAGGAAATATGGTGATTCCAAGTACTCCTCTAGAAAAGCCAAATTCTAAACCAAACGGTTCTTCCGCAAGAAACAGGCCTTCACCAAGCTAGACCATTGCTTCATATGCAAAAGGAAATGTCAGTTTGCGAAGTAGTATCCTAAAAGTTCCCACAGAAAAAAAGTCCTCCATATGATTTCCCAAGTCTACCACAGTGTCACACCTCTTTTTTACTAACTGCAATTACATAATCACATATATCACATACAATATTACTCTTTTATTTACACAAAACTTAAGGTAGTCTAGTCCATAATTTTTTTTTTATATATATACATACAAATGTACATATTATACAACCCATTGTAATACAAATAGAGTCTTAAGTACTAACCTACAAGTCTGTACACAATACTTAGCTAACTTACAA
>JAXCLQ010000004.1:4949996-5013580 GCA_035584115.1 Cedrela odorata
TTGATGAGACTAATGTGGCCATGAGTGGTGAAGGGGCAAACAATTGAGTTGGCGGAGGAGACTTCAGCTCACAAGGTAATCAAAGTGAAGTCGAGCCAATTGCCTGTTTGTATTTCTCAATTCTCATGGAAAAAGTCTTCGAAGAAAGAAAATTCTCATGGAAGAGAAGCGTTAGAAAATGTCAGTCAAAATTGTTGAAAGCTAGAAGATAGAATTGAATTAAGTAGATTGAGACAGAAGTAAATTCGTGACTTTAGATACTCGTCAAGGTGGTTGTTAAAATGGGCGATTCGGTGTTACCGTTTCAGGCTATTCCTATATTTTGAAGAAAATTAAGGAATTTTTTTTTTTTTTTATAAAAAATAATCCGTTTTAAATTACAAATATTCAGACTCATTTGCAATCGAAGTATTGATGACATTGACCTATACATATTATTAGATTTTTAACTATAATTGATCAATTTAATGAATTTTATGATAACTGTTATTTACATGATTGAATAATTTTAAAATAAATATTTAGATAATACGTAAAAACATTAAATTGATAATCATTTCAATTGATAGTAAAGGGTTTTTTTTTCTTTATTTGATACGGAAATTTCATTTACTTAAGAAAAATGTTATTTTTTTGTTTATAATTTTTTAAAGAAAATTAAAAATTATGTCAATAACCTTATGAAATTACTGATAATGCCATTAATTTTATACCTAATGCATACTTGTGACATTATGAATTTAATGAGTTACGGGTTGAGTTTACTACTGTTAAGTTATATTATACCATATTGTGGTTCAACCCTTTTTTAATAGATCAAATCTGCAATAAAAATAAAAAGAGATGTTTAAAATTATAATAAATGTGAGTGTTAATTAATTTAAGTGATAAAATCTTTAGGTGTAGTACAAAATATATGAGATTCAAATCCCATCACACATGATTCGAGGTAAGAGTGAAGCTAAAAAAAAAGGGATTAAAATATTAAAAAATAGTAAAACAAATTTTAAAAATGATTTATAAGATAAGGATGAAAATGTTCACTTTTTTAAATTTAGAGAGTTTAAAGTATAAAAAATTTATTTTAGAGAATATTTTATACGTAAATTTAAATTTTTTTTTGTGGAATCGGGGATAGCCTCTCTGTCATGACCGCGTAATTAAGCATACTAATAATATATAATACAAACATATAATGTATGGTCCATACTTGTAATACTACAATTAACAAAATGGTATATACACACACAGACATATGTGAAATACATGAGTTACATTTTAATTTGTAAGGTGTTAAGTAAATTAAATTTAAATCCTAAAATAACACTTGTATCCCATAGATATATATACATACATATATATATATATATATATACAAAGCTTATACCATACATATAAATACACCTTTATATATATACCCCTTAAGCTTTATGTATAATGCTTACACCATACATATATATGTAATGACACCGGTATGTTGTGAATGATGTGTAATGACATGCTATGCTTGATATATTGAGAAGTATTTCTGTTCAATTGCATAAAACTATTGCATGTGTATATATGTATATATTTATATGAGTATGCAAATGATGGCGTGATTATGTAAATGATGCTATGAATATAAAAATGATGACAAGAATATGTAAATGACAGCAGGATAAGAATACGTGTATAATAAATGGTGTTTGTGTGTGTATCATCCACTCACTGAGTCTTGTTAAACTCACCCCCCTCCCCCTCCCCCTACCCCCTTACCTCCCAGATTTGTAGGACTTCTTAGCTTGGTAAGTAAACATAGCGGCCTAGAGACAGGAGTTAGAGGAGAGATTATCAGTTGCAATCACCATTTTGTCGGGTCCATCTCATATCGAGAATGACAGTTGTAATTTTGGTCGTCATGTGACGTGAGTTGTTGTTTGTTTTGGGTTACATGTAGATAAACTGACAAATGTATAGTCGGTGTTATTTGATATTTGTTATAAACAATAAAGTTATGCATATTTTTAGTGGCGGCAGAATGCCCTTGTATAGTGACATGTGATATTTTACATGGCGTGATGTCAAGCATGCATGTAAAACAGGTGTGTGTGAATAGGTTGTGTTAGGCTTAGGATGATGGGAAGGACCTATCACCCGCCGATAACACTCTCAGATTTGGGATGTTACAGAGTTGGTATCAGAGCATGGTCTAGTGGTCGGTGATTACGATGGGAAGGTGTTAGTGTCTTGTGTATGTAGTATAATCGGGGTACTCATATACAAGGGGTTACCCTCTGGTGTCTTTATTCCTTGAGTCATGTCTTATCCTAGTAGAAATAGAAAATTTTCGAAGTTCCACTACCCTGTTTACTTCCATATAGATATCATGCCACCTCAACGTAGAGCTAGATTAGAGAAGGCAGCTTAGGATGCCGCCTCAGAGCAGAGGCCAGCTGTACATCTTGTAGAGGATGCAGGAGCAAGGCATGATGAGAGTCACCAGGATAGGGCTAGTGAGGAGGTAGGTGAGAGACCGGTTACTCCGACAATAGAGGTTGTAGCTGCGGGTATGCAGCAGTTACAACGTATAGTAGATGTGTTAGTAGAGCTTCTTATCCACCAGCAATAATCTCAGGCGCCAGTGCCGGGGGCTGCAATACCATCATTGTCGGTACCACCTTCTACTTCTACCATTCCGACCCACCAGGCAAGACCTTCAGTACCCATAGTAGATTCATATACCCAGCAAACAGGTCCTCCTACATCGCCTCAATATACTCCTCTTGCACTTGTACAGCCTATAGTTGGGTAGGTGTTAGCCGTTTCTCTATAAGAATTTAGAAAGTTGCAGTTGCCAATATTTACCGGGATAGAGGCTTCTCCTAACCCGTCTGGATTTATTGAAGAGTCTGATCGTATATGTATCACTTTGGGTTGTTGGGCTGTGAAAGCGGTTGAGTTAGTGAGCTTTCAGCTCCGAGATGTTGCTTATCAATGGTACCTTTCACTCCGACAAGGCAGGAGTGTAGATGTCGCTCCATTGGCGTGGCCTGAGTTTAGTACTGCCTTCTTGACTAGATTTTTTCCTCATAGTATTAGGGATGCTAGTGTTGGCCTAGTTGGCAACACCCAAGAGGGGGGTGAATTGAGTTTTTCAAAAATTTAAGCAATTAACAATAAATACAACGAATATATATATATATATATATAATAATTTGCTAAAAGAGAAAAGAAATCAAACATAGAAATTATAGTGGTTCAGCAAAATTTGGCCTACGTCCACTCTCTCAGCACAGATCACTGCCGAGGTTTTATTGTCTCCTTGTTTCTTCGGATCAAGTGAAACCCACTACAACTCCTTTTATGGTGAAGGGCAACCACACACACTTACTTTCTTAAGGGTGAAGAGTAATCCAATATAATCTTGCTTTAACTTCGGGTGAAGAGTAACCCAATACAATTTCAGAATTAAGATTATGTTTTTGAGCTCTCACAATAGAGCAAATCTATCAATATGAACGAACAAAGAAAGATTTTCTCAACAAAGAGGAAATAAAAGACTTTATAGTAGTGAGAGAAAAATATGCAGTATTCTTCAAAATTTCTTTCAAAGATAATCACAGTAGGCTTTTCTTGTTGTATCTTTTTCTCTTCTTCTTTCATCCTTCTATTTATCTGAGTTTTCATTTTGAAAACCTTAATGTCCAACGCTTGATTTGAATTTTGTGAGTGCCATCATTGCTGTCAAAATGGCCGTTGAATTTGAAAAATTCAAATAGGTATCGGTCCCATTAGAAGAAGTATCGATCTGTCTGTGCAAATTTTCATTCTGGGTTTCGCATATCAATCTGTTTGCCTTTGTGTATCAATTTGCTTGAGTCTGAAATTAAAGTATCGATCCGTTTACCTTTATGTATCGATCTGGTTCACTTTGTAATTAAATTTCAACTCTCTGGAATCTACATGTATCGATCCGTTCTTGTGAGGTATCGATCTGGTCAGCTTCATAAATATTTTGCAACTTTCTGGAATCTGTATGTATCAATCTGTTCCTCATGATGTATCGATCTATTCTGCTTATAGATTTGTTCAAAGGTTCTGTTCTTGGATATATTGATCTTCTTGATCATGTGTATCGATTTGTTGGCATCCTTGTATCGTTCTGTTATGAGAGTGTCGATTTATTTTGCAAGTGTATCGGTTTGTTCACTTGATGTGTCGATCTGCTGTATTAATGTATCGATCTCTTTGCTTTAAATTGCATAGAAGCCAATATATGCACATCTTGCTTGATATTCTACAATATATTTAGTCATCATTTAAAACATATAAATACAAATTTAAATCATCACAAAATCATTCATAATATCATCAGCTAGAGCTCGGGAGTTCGAGCAGTTAATTCAGGGAGAGCATATGTCAGTGTTAAAGTATGATATACAGTTTACTCGATTGGTCCGCTTTGCACCTCACTTGGTCAGTACTGAGGATATGAAGGTTAATAGGTTTGTGAATGGACTTCGAGATTATCTATTTAGGTCCATTCAGATTATAGAGATTATGACATATGCCCAAACCCTGGATGCAGCACTTTGGTTTGAGATGCAAGCGCGGGAGAGACTGACAGAGAGGGAATCCCGTAAAAGAACCCGATCTGAGGGTTTAGATAGACAGTGGCAGGGTAGCACCAGTAGGCAACAGCAAGTATTCGCTCATTCTCCTATTATACCTCAGGATAGTGGTCAGTCATATAGAGGCCCTGATCATAGATCTACACAGAGTAATACTTATCGAGCAGTCTCTTCACATTCTGTGGTGCAACCGGCACCAGCCTTTTCGGTATGCCAAACTTGCAGATGGTCGCATTTAAGCGCTTGCCAATAGGGATCTAGAGCTTGTTACCGATGTGGCCAGATGGGCTATTTGAGGAGGGATTGCCCTGTACCATCTGATCAAATTATACTAGTGCGCTCCACATCAGCGTCAGTCCAACCTCAATTCAGTAGGAATATAATGGGAGCAGAGCAAAGACCACTTGCTAGGGATAGACGGGAAGTGGTAGAGGACAAACTTCCATTAGTAGAGGCCAGGCAGGAGTGTATGCGTTGACGCCTCAGAATGCTTAAGCCTCTAGTGTTGTGATGACATGTACTCTATTGATAAGTTCTCATCATGTCAGGGTATTATTTGATTCAGGTGCTACCCATTCATTTGTTTTGCTATATTTAGTTACCCCTATGGGTAGGAATATAGAGATTTTAGATTCATTAGTTGTTGTGACTACCCCTGTAGGAGACCCGATAATGGCTACACAATTTTTGAGAGCCTGTCCTGTTGATATTAACGGGAGTAGTGTTTCTCAAAGATTGATTTGAGGTCCGGGTATCATCAGTTTAAAATTCGGAGGAAAATAATCTGAAAACAGTACTCTGGACTAGTTATAGGCATTATGAATTTTTAGTAATGTCCTTTGGTCGACTAATGCATCAGCTATTTTTATAAATTTGATGAACATGGTGTTCAAACCTTTTCTAGATCAGTTTGTGATAGTAATCATTGATGATATCAGTATGTATTTCCAAAGTGAGTAGAAGCACATTAAGCACCTTCACAAGGTGATGCAGATATTGAGGAAGTATAGGCTGTACGCCTAACTATCGAAATGTGAGTTTGGCTACAAAGGTGATATTTTTTCGGGTATGCGGTATCTAGAAAGGGGATCAGTGTGGATCCACAGAAAGTTGAAGATATATAGAGTTGGCATGGCCAACTAGTACGACAAAGATACAGTGTCTTGAAATTAGCCAGTTATTACAGATCATAAGAATCTTAAATATATCTTGAGTAAGAAAGAACTTAATTTAAGGTAGAGGAGATAGGTTGAGTTCCTGAAAGACTACGACCATTTCATACAGTACCATTCAGACATTAGAGGATATATTGAGGGCTTGTGTACTTGATTTCGAGGGCAAGTTGAGTTTGAGAAATATTGGCCCATTCCAAATTCTCGGAAATGTGGGAAATAGAACATATAAGCTTGCATTTCCTCCGAGCATGGATAAAATCCACCCGGTATTTCATGTTTCTATGCTCAGAAAGTATGTGCATGATAAGTCACACTAATTAGAGTCGTAGATGGTTGAAATCGGACAGGATTTATCGTACTTGGAACAACCTGTGGCGATAGTTGACAAAGAGGTCCGAAAACTTCGTTTTAGACAGATTTCTTCAATTAAGGTGATATGGCAGCACCATAAGGATCAGGAGGCTACTTGGGAACCTGAAGAGATTATGCGAAGACAATTTCCTCAGTTATTCACTGATGAAGATATGTTGTGCGTCTTGGATAAATTCGATTTGAGTACGAATCATTTTAAGGTGGGGAGCATTGTCATGACCGCGTAATTAAGCATACTAATAATACATAATACAAGCATATAATATATGGTCCATGTTTGTAATACTACAATTAGCAAAATGGTACATATATATATATATATATAAATATATATACACATATGTGAAATACATTAGTTACATTTTAATTTGTAAGGTGTTAAGTAAATTAAATTAATTTAAATCCTAAAATAACACTTGTATCCCATAGATATATATATATATATATATATATATATACCATTTGAACTTGTAACAATACACACATACACACATACACACACACACATATATATATATACAATGCTTACACCATACATATATATATATATATATACATATTAATTAGAATAATGTCATGTTTTCAATCTTGCAAAGTGAAAGCCAAAAGCCAAAAATCATGTGAGTGTTAGTTTCGTACATACACATATACATAAACACATTCCATTGGCTTTAAAAACCCCCCCACTTGGTTTTACTTTCAGTTTTCCATATTCAATTCAATCAAAAGCAATTTGAGAGGAAATTAGAGAGGAAAAACCGAGAGCATCACAAAGCTTTGTATGGGTGGTGGGAGTTGGACGATTGAAAGCAATTCAGTGGCCAAAGTGATCTAAAGAGAGAGAGAAGCAGGTTGGTCGAACAATTGAAGGAGGGAGAAGCTGGATTGAAGTGAAACTGAGAGCTACAATTGCCATGCATGAAGGAATAAGCTGAATGGAAGAGTGATTGTGGCTGATTGTTGAGTTAACAAGCCAAAATCGTAGAGGAAGCAAGGTATATGACCGAGATTTGAAGAAATTGATTAGTGGCCGATCGAAAATTGAAATGAACAAGGGAAAATAATGCATGTGTTAATGGCCGAATTGGATGGAGAAATAAAAAGTGTTGGCTGAATTGAGACAAACCGAGAGGAAGCATGGAGAGATGGCCGAAAATGGAGTTGGAATGGTAAGTGGTTGATCGGAAAGAGAAGGAAAGGGAGAGAATTAGTTTTGGCTGAGAGTGGGAAGGCAAAACACAGTAAATAGGGATCATTTCCAACACTTAAAAATCATCAGGCCGATCACCCATTGACCCTACAATAGATCTAGTAGACCGTAACCCGATATCAGTGAGTGGATGTTTGTTTGTGTATATGTATGTACGTATGCATGTGTGTATATGAAATCAATATTGAAAATGCATATAAAACCAATAATGAACATGCTTATAAAACTAATATTGAGACTGTATATGAAACAAATACTGAGTATGTGTATTAAATAACTGCTTGAAATGGTTCAAAATTGATTTGAGATGATTCCATAACAATGATTCCGATATGTTGTGATTTGATTGCGAAAAGGATGCTTGAGTTGTATGAATAAAACTGGTCATAATGTAAAATGATATCTTGTAATGGTTTACTATTGTCTAAGCATAATGAGCAAGATATGTGGTGTTGTTACATGAAATGGATATTGAAACTATATATGATGCACAATTAATTTAAACTATGCAAATTTATGTTGGGATAAATCCAAAATGATTGTGTTATATAGAGGTAATCGTTCGTAAAGGAAAATGATTTGCTATTATCTATGCATAGGGAATATATGCATGTGTGTATGTGAAACAAATACCAAAATTGTATATGAATTAGAGTGATTGAAAAACTATTCACTTGTGCCTTGTTATGTTGTAATTGATGTCAAAAAGAATAATGGTATTATATGACTGGGAATGGCCGTAAATGCAAAATGTTGACTTTGTCTATATATATATATATATATATTGTGTGGTGATATGAAATGAAAAGAATAAAATGTTTTTATCTTGTGAGTTGTTTGTGTATTGTGGTTGAGAATTGGAAATAAGGGGACGGCGATACGTAACGCCCCTGATGATTGAATATGACTTGGGGGACGGCAGAAAACGAAACGCCCCAAAGTACCAATGATATATTCTGGTTGCATGTGATATTGTGAGCCAGGATATCAGAGTAAAGATACGGGGTCTTGGTAATCCCCTATCTCAGAGATGTATTCTGGAAAGGCAGGGCTAGCACGGATCGGGATACCAGAGTAAAGATATGAGCTTTAAGTGATTCCCTATCTCAGAGATATATTTTGACTGCCTGTGATATTGCGAGTCAGGATATCAGAGTAAAGATACGAGGTCCTTGTGATCCTCTATCTCAGAGCTTTAATGTTTTGAGGGAATGACGATGTGTATGCCCTTAAACACCGGTATATTGTGAATGATGTGTAATGACATGCTATGCTTGATATATTGAGAAGTATTTCTGTTCAATTGCATAAAATTGTTGCATGTGTATATATGTATATATTTTATATGAGCATGCAAATGATAGCGTGATTATGTAAATGATGGTATGAATATGAAAATGATGACATGAATATGTAAATGACAGCAAGGTATGAATACATGTATAATAAATGATGTTTTTGTGTGTATCATCTACTTACTGAGTCTTGTTAGGCTCACCTTCCCTTACCTCCCAGTTTTGCAGGAATTCTTAGCTTGGTAAGTAGACATAGCGGCTTGAAGACACGAGTTGGAAGAAAGGTCATTAATCGCAATCACCACTGTGTCGGGTCCATCTCATATCGAGAATGACAGTTATAATTTTGGTCGTCATGTGATGTGAGTTGTTGTTTGTTTTGGGTTGTGTGTAGATGAATTGACAAATGTATAGTCAGTGTTATTTGATATTTGTTATAAACATCAAAGTTATGCATATTTTCAGTGGCGACATGACACCCTTGTATAGTGACATGTGATATTTTACATGGCGTGATGTCAAGCATACATGTATAGCAAATGTGTGTGAACAAGTTGATAGATCCCTCTCATCACCTGCCAGTAACACTTTCGGATTTGGGATGTTACACCCTCTTATCCTAATATTTTATTTTTAACTTTTTATATAATGCCTCAATTTAATTATTTTAAATAATTAAATATATTTATTATTTTTAACTTACTTTTCATACACTTTTATTTTAAGAAAAAAAAACTTTTTTTCACTTGATTGAACGATGAAAGTCTAACAATTTTATTATATTTCTTTCAAAAAATATACTTATTTTACTTACATTATTACCCATATAAAATCTATTTTTCTTTTATATTCTTTTTAGTGGAGACTTCCTTTTTTTTCAAATTCATTCATCAAATATTTTCAATCAAGTTATTATTCTTAAATTTTTGTGTATTTATATAATATTATATTGATTCAAATATCTTAATTATTTATTTATTATGAACAATTAGTATGATGATAAATTTTATAATTTAAGGTATTTGATATATTAAGGGGCTATGATTGTTATTTTTTAATCTTTGTCTATTCTAATTTAGAATTATTAAAATTATCTTACAAATCAATATATATACACACACACACACACAAAAATACATACATACATATTTTTCATATAACATCATAAATTATAACAAAATTCATATTAACATAATTTTTACTTATGTGTATCAATAAAGATTACTTTAATTACATTTTAAAAATATTATTTTTTCATACTTTTTTTATTGAAAAAATAAACAACTTAATTCTTGTATTTCGATTTCAGATAAAATGAATAACATTATGGTTTATTTAGATTTTAAATTAATTCAGATTTTACTAAAAATAAATAAATGCTACCTTAATTTATTTATTGTAATATTAAAAAAAGTAATAAATATTAGTTATCAATGAAAATGAATATTTATCAAATATTTTAATTGTTGTACTCAAATAAAAACATAGTGATTTCAAACATACACATAATCTAGACAAATTAAATAATCTTGACTAATTTATCAAAGTTCTTAGTGTTTATTAATTACATAATCTTGACTAATCACAGTTCTTAATGTTTACTAATTACATAATCTTGACCAATCAACAAGTTATTGATTCTTAGTGTTCTACCACAAACAATTTTTTGTTTTAAATTAAAAAAGGAAGTCGCCCGCTTAATTAATTCATATGGATGTTGCGTGGTGTTTCACAACTATGAATAATCTCGGATGTGAAGACGTCTGGAATTTGCTTTGACACCACCACGCTAATAGACTGTTCAAAGTCTTTGACCCTTCTAAGGCTTCTAATTATCACTGTTTCCAGTAAATTATTATCACATATTTATTCAACAAACTAATATAATATCGTTATATCATTATCACATATTTTACGTTTTCACAGGAATAAAATAATATTTATTATGGCAATCATTTAACATTAACAACGTATTTGTATTATGTCCATAACCTTCTCAAATTACTTGAGTATAGCACAATTCAAATATTGTAAGAGTGAAAATGGCATTGTGTTTAATTAGGGTTGGTCTTGTAATAATTTTAAAATCTTTTAAGAACTAGAATTCTAGAATTGCTATTTACCACCGTTTTTCCATGTATTTTTTTTTTTTTTTTTGAAGTAAAAAAGTTTGAATAGTTAGTTTTACCGGAATTTTGCAGCGGTCCAAATTATAAAATTTATTCATCCACGAGAAGAATTCTAGAGAGCATTTATAGATGCATGTCATTTCAGCAAGAATGTCAGAAGACTATAATGCCACTAATTCTAAACCTAACGTGGACTTTTAACATTGGAACAAGGACTTATTGCATTTTAACATGAATTCATATTGTATCTCCTCATAAATTTATTATAGTCAAGGGTCATTGTTAGTATTAGGAGTTCTATAATTTTTTTAATAGTAATGTTATAAATACAAATTTTTATATAAATTTATTCATCTAAATTGATATAATATATTAGGAGTTCTATAATTTTTTTAATAGTAATGTTATAAATACAAATTTTTATATAAATTTATTCATCTAAATTGATATAATATTATTATATCAATTTAGATGAATAAATTTATATAAAAATTTATATTTATAACATTACTGATGGAAAACGGATATTAATAAATAAATTAGTTTATTTATTATTGATTATATAAATGTTATTTAATCAAATAGTTCTTTAGTTGACAAGTGCCACCATGTGATGTCGCCAAATGTCAAACCTTTTGGTTAAATATTGTCCATTCATTTTGAATCAATGGTTAATGTTTAATTCTTTAATTTTGATTAAAAAAATCATTTGTAGAAATATATATATTATTGTTAAAGTAATGGTATTAATATATATGTGTTTAAATCTCTTTTTAATATATTAATAAGATTAATATATTATAATGAAGCATTAATATGATTAATGGCCATTTAATGATTATTTAGAATTCATGTATTATTGTTTGACTCATGGATGAATTAAAATCATTCATTTAAGTGGAAATTTAGATGAAGAATTATTTAATTTAGAATTGAATAAATAAAAGACTTAAATATTAAGTAGAGAATTAAGTGCTAAATGGTTATTGATATTATTATTTAATTATTCAATTTCCTCCTTTATCCATCTATAAATAGTGAGCAATGGAGATTGTAATTGTAAGTTTGTTTTGGTTTTGAATCAAATACGAAGGAGAGAAAAAGAACACAACATTAGAGAGAGAGAGAGAGAGAGGGAGAGAGAGCTTAATGAGGAGGAGCAAAGCATGCAAGGAACTCTATGGCGAAACTTTAAATCATTAAGTTTTCCTCATCTTTTGTTATGTTTTGTATTTAATCTTTATTGTGTTTTATTTTGTTATGTAATAATTTTATTCTTCTAGAGTTATGATGTAATCTAACTTTGATGTTCCGACCTTTTGTTTAATTTAATTATGCATTTTTTATTTTGGTTGATGCATTCAATATTATTCTTAATGCTTTTAAATAATTGATCACTATTTAGTTGAATTGTTAATCATAATGATAGCGGAAACTAATTTATGTGTCTTAATTCATTATATTGAATGTCATAAATTACATGTAGGATAGGAATATACCTGCATGGTTTGTGTAGTCTTTAAAAAAGATCAATAAATCTTAATGAATCCTTTAATGTTTTAATTTTGCATGAGAACATAGCAGTTAAGTTTTAGAGGGTATTTTCCTTAGACCTCGGGAGAGGTTATGTGAATAATTCAGGGATACTCGACTAGCAACCAAATAATTAATTATTGTTAAAAAGAACAAAAGGGAGGAACGAATTAGTTAAGGTGAAATCATAATTCTAGAATTTTAGTTTATTAATTTAATATCTTTTACTTATTTTATTTGTATTTCAATTTAGTTTTAATTGTATATCAATCAAACTTCATTTGCCAAATAAAATTTAGGTTATGTCAAGTATTGGGAATTAGTTTACAATAATCTTCGTGAGACGATACTCATCTCATCACTTTATTACTTGTTCGACTTGTACACTTTCGATTTTGCATAACTAGTTTTTAGCACCGTTGCCGGGGATTGTTTGTTTACATTAATACTAATACTACATAACTCAAATTTTAATTTGGTATTTTATTTATTTATTTTTCTATTTTTATTTGTTTTAAAAAATAAAAAAATAGAAATCAAAAAAATCAAAAAAATATAAAAAAAAATTCTTTTGGTTTTTTGTTTATTTATTTGGTATTTTAATTTGGTATTTTATATTTATTTTTAATTTGTTTCTCTTTTCTTTCTTGCAGGTATTTTTTTATGGTTGGTTTTACCTCATGGGAAATAAAAAAATAAAAAGAAAATTTTTTATATGGTTGTTTATTTTATATGGTTAGTTCTACCACCTATTGTTAATTTATTTACTTGTTTATTACTTTATTTTTTATGGTTTACCACCTATTGTTAATGAATTAATGAATTAATTACTTTATTTTATATGGTTGGTTCTACCACCTATTGTTAATTTATTTATTTGTTTATTGCTTTATTTTATATGGTTGGTTCTACAATCTATTATTAATTTATTTGTTTGTTTATTACTTTATTTTATATGGTTGGTTCTACCACCTATTGTTAATTTATTTTAATTTGTTATTTATTTTTCTTTATTTTTATTTCAAAAGGAAAGTTTTACCACCTCTTTTAATTTATTTTTATTTTATATTGTTGTAATATATATATATATATATATAATTGTTACTTCTTTTATTTTTATTTTGTTGTTTCTAATCTATACTTGAGTGGCATTGTGATTCTCATTCTCATCGCTTGATGAAAGGTAATTTTCCATAAGTTTGGGGACAAATTGCGAAAACTTGCCGCAAAGACAAAATAATAAAATAATAAAATAATAAAAAAAATAAAAAAATAAAAAACAAGGAAAAACTTACATGGATGGTGGAATATCTCAACATAAATGAGAAACAGCGTTACAGTCTTGGAAATCTGACGTTAAAAGACCTTATTTGCCAGTTTATAAGAAAACTGGATGGGAAATCGATCCTCGACTCATAGAAGGTGTTTAAGCTATTTCTGGACGTAAAACCAAAGAAAGATATGAGCCACAATCACAACTACTATAGAACATCAGGTGTATTGTTAACTTTTTGAAATTTTTATGCATGTCTCTAACTTTTTGACTTTTTCTTGCAGATTTTTCTATGTTTAGTGGCTAGTTAAAATTTTTTTTTTGACAATTATGTTCACTTTTTCTATAATTGTACTTTCTTTTTGATATTAGTGTTATAGTAGACATTGAAGAAAATGTCTCAAATAAGTTTGAGGGTAGAATTTGCTATGATTTGAAACCAAAAGATGGTAGAGTAAGGAGTACTTTTGTGCTCTTGATACGTATCTTTGTTTTCTTAAAAAAATATAAAATAAAAAAAAGTAAGTTCTGTAATCACTGCAAACAAAATAGCTCCACCTAAAAAACATGCGTATGAAATAGTCATTCTTTAGATCTGTAATAATTTTTTAGTTTTTCACTTTTATTTGGCCTTTTGATATAATTGAAGCACACTATTGTGACAATGAGAGTGATTTAACCCAAAAATTTGGCAACATGGAAAATGTATGTTTTTTTACGATGCTTAGATGAAATAATTTAGTATATATTTGTATAAAAAAAAAGGGAAAGAAAAGAAAGAAGCGGGGCAATGCTTCGATGTCTTTCTATATGCTGACTAACTAGGAATCTGTATCACAAATATGGATTTTCATGAAAAAAGATGTATCTAAGGTATGAGCATGCAAAGCATACTAGTGTAAATGTTTCACTAAGTAACTGGGGATCTGTATAACAAATATAAATTTTCACGTAAAAAGGTGATCCATTTCCTAGGACCAGCCGTACAAAAATATAAATATATAAATATATATATATATATATATAAATTAAATAATATTGAGCTCGTAGTCTACTTCGCCAAAACCAGTTGTTAGAGTTAAAGGTTTGGGTCATTCAAATTGTCCATTACATACACACTTCAAGAGGCTTGGTAAGGTCGTTAAACCCGTTAATTAATATTCAGATCTTTATGATGATTATTTTATCCTATGTTAATGATTATGAGCTATTAATTCTGAAATTGGTTCATAGTTTGTTTTGTTTGAGGACAAGCAAAATCCTAAATTTGGGGGTGTGATAACTCTATTTTTATAGTATTATTTTATCTATTTAAACCTAATTTTAATTTATATATTTTTGATTTTGTTATTTTTAAATAAATTATTACATCTCTTTGTATTTTTCATTTTTTAGAATAAAACTAATGGAAAACGGATATTAATAAATAAATTAGTTTATTCATTATTGATTATATAAATGTTATTTAATCAAATGGTTCTTTGGTTGACAAGTGGCACCATGTGATGTTGCCAAATGTCAAACCTTTTTGATAAATCTTGTCCGTTCATTTTGAATCAATGGTTAAGATTTAATTCTTTAATTTTGATTAAAGAAATCATTTGTGGAAATATATATATATATATTATTGTTAAAGTAATGATATTAATATATATGTGTTTATATCTCTTTTTAATATATTAATAAGATTAATATATTATAATGAAGCATTAATATGATTAATGGCCATTTAATTATTATTTAGAATTCATGTATCATTGTTTGACACATAGATGAATTGAAATAATTCATTTAAGTGGAGATTTATGTGAAGAATTATCAATTTAGAATTGAATAAATAAAAAGACTCAATATTAAATGGAGAATTAAGTGCTAAATAGTTGTTGGTATTATTATTTAATTATTCATTTTCCTCATTTTTCCATCTATAAATAGTGAGCAATGGAGATTGTAATTGTAAGTTTGTTTTGGTTTTGAATCAAATAAGAAGGAAAGAAGAAGAACACAACATTAGAGAGAGAGAGCTTGGTGAGGAGGAGCAAAGCATGTAAGGAAACTCTGCGGCGAAATTTCAAATTACTAAGTTTTTCTCATCTTTTGTTATGTTTTGTATTTAATCTTTGTTGTGTTTTATTTTGTTATGTAATAGTTTTATTCTTCTAAGGTTATGATGTAACCTAACTTCGATGTTCCGACCATTTGTTTAATTTAATTATGCATTTTCTATATTCGTTGATGCATTCAATATTATTCTTAATGCTTCTAAATAATTGATCACTATTTAATTGAATTATTAATCATAATGATAGCAGAAGCTAATTTATGTGTCTTAGTTCATTGTATTGAATGTCATAAATTACATGTAGGATAGAAATATACTTGCATGGTTTGTGTAGTCTTCAAAAGAGATCCATAAATCTTAGTGAATCCTTTAATATTTTAACATTACATGGGAACATAGCAGTTAAGCTTTAAAGGGTATTTTTCTTAGACCTCGGAAAGGGCTATGTGAATAATTCAGAGATACTCGACTAATAACCAAATAATTAATTATTGTTAAAAAGAACAAAAGTGAGGAACGAATTAGTTAAGGTGAAATCATAATTTTAGAATTTTAGTTTATTAATTTAATATCTTTTACTTATTTTATTTGTATTTTAATTTAGTTTTAATTGTCAATCAATCAAACTTCATTTGCCAAATAAATTTTGGGTTATGCAAAGTACTAGGAATTAGTTTACAACAATTCTCATGGGACGATACTCATCTCATCACTTTATTACTTGTTCGACTCGTACATTTGCGATTTTGCACAACAACGTTCAACTCTACCATGTTTGTAATTTTTTAAGGTCATTTGATACTTTAAATAATTTTTATTTTACAATCAAATCGCATAATTCATAAAATTTCATATTGCAAAAGCTAACTTCAAAATTTTGTATAAAATTGAATTTTCATATGATTTGAGTGAAATAAAATTATAAGTTCTTTTTATCATATGAGGATTTTGATTGTTAAAACTTTTATAAACAATCATGAAAAATTTTTGATTAAATTTTTTTTATAGGCATTATAATCAGCAAATACTATAGAGTTATAATCCAAACAACCCACTATTGTAATACAAATTAAACAAGCTATGGTTTCTCATTGATTTAATACATTATGAATATTAACTTAAAGAACTCTATTTAATATATACTAGAATAATGTAAAAATGATCCCAAATAAAATTCAAACAAACAAGATAACATAATTATAATGTCTAAGGAGCCACAAACCACAAAGAAAGAATATTATGTTTGCATTGAAAAGAGTGTGGGAGGCAGAGAGATAAAAAAAAAAGTTTTATATTTTGTTTAAGAAAATAAGAAATAGAATATACAAGATATTTACTATTTAAAAAAATCATTTATTTAAAACAAATCATATGCTATCCTTATCACTTTTTACGTTTAAAATTTTTTTTGCGTTTTAAGTAATATAATACTCTCATAATCTAATTTGGAGAGTAAATATTACAGATAAAATCTTAATAATCTCTTCAATTGAAAACTTTATGACGAAGGTGGCAATTCCCTTTATTACAACGCAACTGAAGTGAATTATCCAGATAAAGTTTATTGGCATTTATCTTTGTATATTCAGCATTTCTCATCCGGTTTGCCAAAATTGTATAGTTGTCGCAATCGATAATATATATGAAAAGTTGTAGTGGCACTAAAGAGGCAATTGTATGGTATGATGAATGTCTTATAAAGAGAATAACTTGTTAGGGTTCACAGAGGTGGCATGAATTGACATTTTTTGGAAATATATTTTTGTCACAACAAACTAGGTAGTTTACTGTACATCAAGATTTTATTCTTAACGTGTAAGGACTTCGAGTTTATTAATTATTTTAGGCAAAGTATGGACTTTAAGCATAACTAAGAAAATTATGTTGGCAATTCTACAACTCATTGAAAAGAAGAATTATTTAGAAGCAAGTGTTTCAATTAGAAGAGACTTCTTTCTATATAGGAAGATCTATTCCTTTTAAATTTAGGAAACAAAAATTGTTATTAAACAAGGTTTAAGGTTTACTATTGTAATATTTTCATTGTGCAGTCACCACTTGTTCATGCCAATTTGAAAGAGCCTTGTGAGATTTTTGTGGTATTTTATTTTTCAAGTTATTTATGTTTCCTTATATGCTTCAAAGTGAAAACAATTTGGTGAAAATTATGAGTCTATAATTTCTATTTTGATAAACTTAGAGATTAGTTCTCTTAATTATTGTTTAGACGTTTTCGATATTGTTTAGAAATTAGCAAATGAGAAAGACTGTAATATTGGCAAAATAATTAGAATAAGAAGTGATAATGGGAAAGAATTTGAAAATACTATTTTTGCTAGTTTTTGCAATAAACATAGGATTACACATGAATTTTTTACTTCTAAGACATCTGAACACAATAGTGTTGTAGAATCAGAAAATAGAACTTTGTAAGAAATGACTCAAGTTATGCTGAACTCAAAGAAATTATCCAAGAGGTTGTAGGTTGAAGCTATAAACACAGCATGCTACGCGATTAATTGGAAGTAAGATTCCATTTGAAATTTGGAAAGGTAACAAACTCACCTTGAATTATTTTCATATTTTTGGGAGCACTTGCTATATTCTGAATAATAGAGAACAATGTGGTAAGTTTGATTCTAAGAGTGATGAATGAGTTTTTCTTGAATATTCAAATAATAGTCGAATATATCGTGTGTATAATATGAGAACCCAAACTGTTATGGAATCTGCAAATGTAGTTATTGAAACTTTAATAATTTTGTAGATTATTTATAAAAGAAAGAAGTCATTGAGATCACTGAGGAGAATTAAGATTAAGTTCGTGCTAAAAAGAAAGATTGTGAAAATCACAGAAAAACTAGAACTTAGTGTGTCGTGACAGAAATTTCGGACACTATTGCAACATAAACTGTAGAATAGAATGAATCAGATTCTGAATCCTAATCATACCATAATGTCTCATATCAGATTAAAAGAGAATCATCTTCTAGAGTAAGGAAAAATCATCCCTTTATTCTCATAATAGGTTATCTCAATGAAAGCACGGTCACACGAAAGAGGTATGTTCACATGGCTAAATATGTTTGATATACTTCTTTGATTGAACCTAGAAATGTGAAAGAAAAATTGTTAGAAGAATCGCCTCCATGACCACATTGTATTCAGCATTGTATTCAATTGTAATTATGAATTGGTCGCCTACGTTGCATTACATTATTGTGTCATAAGATCTTGGACATGTGTTGATTTCCATAGGTAAAGGGAAACCATTTTGATTTGGGCAAGCGTATTTTCTCTATTATTAGTTCTCATATAGGCAGGAAAATTACAAGGAATTCTCTCCCATTCCATCATTGATTTATGGAGTTTTGATGGATCAACAAAATATAAAGCCGAGTTTGAGTGTTTTTCTGTTGCACCATGATTTTTAGCCATGTCAAAGAAATTTCTTCAAGGTAACACATATGCAAAAGATCAGGGTGAGCCACAACATATTTTGACAGCTTTTGCATCTCATACTACTGCAGTAATGGATCATGAGTCTGTAATTTCTATTTTGATAAATTTAGAGATTAGTTCTCTTAAGTGTTATTTAGATATATTTGATGTTGTTCTTCGAGAGACGAACTAGTCATTCTTCGAGAGACTAATTCGTGTTAGTTAAAGGGAGTTTAACAACATCAAGTAAGAGAATCTTATTGATTTTATCGAAAAGATTTTGACTTGTCAAAGCAATGAGATCTCGCTAAACAAATCTACTTAGAAAATTCAACACACTTGCAATAATAATAAGAGGGAATCTTTATTTTATATAAGTCCATTGGTGTTTATATCATTTGATTTCTATGGTAGAATGTTTTTCTCTGAGTGTGGCCTTGTGCATGTAGTATTAGAAATCCAAACTACACTAAATGTTTGTCTCTTTTATTTAATTGGTTAAATACTTACTAAAGTGAATTTTTGATAAATAAAAGAGTGAAAAGGTTTTCGGCATAATTATTTTCCATTAATTACAAAGCTTTGAATTCTACCTCCCCTACCTTGTTATTCCTCCTTTCTATAGTAAATCCATTGTCTCAGAGAAGAAAACAAATTCACAAGAGATTAATTTGCTTCGCTTGGAAGAAGGTAGAATTGGAAATGATTACTCGTACAAAATTTTAGGAGGAGAGACAAGAAAAAAAATTCACAAGAGATTAATTTGCTTTGCCTAGGAGAAGGTAGAATTGGAAATGACTACTCATACGATATTTTAGGAGGAGAGAAGCAGGCAGAATCTCAAGAGTTTCCTTTATTTCCGTTAGAGCTAACACTCTACGCTACACATCATTTCTCTGATGAAAATATGCTTGGAGAAGGTGTGTTCGGCCTTGTTTACAAGGTAATTATAAGCTGTTAAATAAGCAACTATAAGTCACACCATCAGTCCCTGCAAAATATGGTAACCAAGTATTTTCCAAATGAATTATTTGAAAAGGAGTTGGTCATATTCGAGGACACTTCCATTTTTTGCATTTAGGACTTCTTCATTTTATGACAACAATGGAAATTTGCTTGCAAGGTATATTAGCAGATGGCAAGGAAATTGTGGTAAAGAGGCTCTAAAGGACATTTGGTTAAGGCCTACAAGAGTTTAAGAATAAAGTTACTGTTATTGCCAAATTAGAACATAAGAATCTTGTTATGCTCTTGGGTTGCTGCTTAGAAAATAATGAATCGCTTCTCATCTATGGGTATATGCCCAACAAAAGCCTTGATGTTTTCCTCTTTGGTTTGTCTCTATGTCTCTCTAATGCTTGTACATTTACACATGGGAAGCTAGACTTGGATGCATTTCATTAATTGATTATTTTTAAGTTATGCAAATAAAAGCAGAACATGTAGGGTATTTGGGCTTAATTTTGGTGAGTAGTAAGCATTCCAAGTGGGAAGTGGCCTTATTTACATGGTTTGTTTGCGCTGTTTGTGCAACATATCTATCATCAACACACAACAACTGTACCCAAGTTTTTCCTTTTCCTCTGTTTTCCCTACTTTTCTTTGCCACAAAGTAGTTAATCAAGTAACCTGTGGTGTCCAATTCATTGTTAGATTAAACAAGGAGGGTACAACTGGCTGAAAAAGATGCATAAGTATCATCAATAGAATTGCACGGGGTATTATGTATTTTGTTGTTGCAAAATCGCAAGTGTACGAGTCGAACAAGTAATAGAGTGATGAGATAAGTATCGTCTCACAAGGATTGTTGTAAATTAATTCCAATACCTGAAAAACACCAATTTTATTTGGTTAATGAAGTTTGATAGATAGAAAATTAAAACTAAATATAAATATAAATAAAATAAGTGAATAAAATTAAATCAATAAGTTAAAACTCTAGGATTATTATTTCACCTTAAATAATTCGTTCCTCCCTTTTGTTCTTTTTAACAAAAATTAATTATTTGGTTGCTAGTTGAGTATCCCTAAATTAGTCACATAGCCTCTCTCGAGGTCTAAGGAAAATACGCTTTAAAGCTTAACTGCTATGTTCCCATATAAAGTTAAAACATTAAAGGATTCATTAAGATTTATAGATCTCTTTTAAAGACTACACTAATCATGTAGGTATATTCCTATTCTACATGCAATTTATGACATTCAATACAATGAATTAAGACATATAAATTAGCTTCCGCTGTCATCATAATTAACAATTCAACTAAATAGTGGCCAATTATTTAGAAGCATTAAGAACAATATTGAATGCATCAACTAAGATAGAAAATTCATAATTAAATGAAACAAAAGGTCAGAACATCAAAGTTAGGTTACATCATAACCTTAGAAAAATAAATCTACTCCATAATAAGATGAAAAACAACAAAAATTAAATAACAAAACATAAACAATAAGGAAAACATAGTAGTTTGAAGTTTCGCCATAGGGTTTTCTGCTTTACTTTGCTCCTCCTCTCCAAGCTCTCTCTCTCTCTCTAATGTTGTGTTTTTCTCTCCTTTCATTCATGATTTAGGATGGAAAATATAATGTCTATTTATAGGCAAAGTTCACCACCATTTACATCATCGTCTGCATCATTATTTTCTCAATACACCCTTCTGCATCATGCTTACATCATACATTATTACTTACATTATAATGACTTATTACATCATACTTACATTATACATCATTACGTATATTATAATGACATATTACATCATTACTTACATCACAATGATGTAATATTTATTTATAGAATACTCGATTTTTAAAATGAGATAATTTCTTTGAACGATTTCTATTTTGAGTTATTCTTTCCAAAATATTTGAAGCAATGAGCTGATTCGAATAAGATTTAATTTACAACGATGATCTCGTTATAAATAGTAGCATTTGGTAGGGTCCACATGCAGTTTTTCATCAGATTTATCCTAAAAATGAAAAATACAAAAAAAAATATAATAATTTATTTAATAATAACAAAATCAACAAGATCTAAGTTAAAATTCAGGTTTAAACAGATAAAATAACGTTATAAAAATAGAATTATCATATTTACATGAGGATTCTCGACTCAAAATTATTCATTGAGATCTTAAAGTTAATAATGTTTTACTTAACCATGAGATGAACTAAAAGATATCAGACTTTGGAATGGCAAGGATATTTGGTGGAAATCAAAGTGAAGCCGATACCAACAGAGTTGTTGGAACATAGTTTTTCATCACTATTTTGCTCTGTTTCTTTCATGGTTCATTAAAAAATGTTCCTTTATAGGGGAAAAATGTCTTCTTTTACCAAATAACTAGCAGTGCATATATAAATCTCAATAGCTTTCTTATGTGACATTGATCTTATTTTATTGTTTTATTGAAAAAAATGGATACATGGCCCCAAAATACGCTATGGAAGGATTTTTTTTTCGCTAAAATAAGATGTTTTTAAGTTTTGAAGTTCTTCAGCTAGAGATTATCAGTGTGAGTAAGAACAATGAATTTTATCTTTCGGAACATGGTTAAAGCCTCTTTACTTATGTATGTTGTAAGCATGGAAACATAAATCATGCTTTATATTAACAAAATTGAAATGCGAAAGCCCAAGAACATACTTCTTGCCATTGATGTTTTTCTTGTTGTTTTTTAATATCGATAAAAAACCTTCCAAGCTCTCTAAATCCTCACTTAATGGAGTTTTTCAAAGAATAACGAGCTCAAGGGCCTTTTACCAAGAATGACTTCCTATTTATAGGTTTTTCCATCAAAAACTGTTTTTGGGAAGTTTGCTGCAGTTCTTGGAAGTTACCACTCTTAATGGCCATTACTAGCAGTTGCCAAAAACGTGTGGGACGTTTTCATGGCACTTGGAGAAGTTATGGACCACTTATGGGTGGTTTCCATAACCATCAACATTCTCTCACTTGGTCCATAAATTTCCCAAATCATAATATTTAAGAAACAAACATATGAATTATGGTGATAGGTTATCAAAATTGACAACTTTTCTTCCATGTATTACAATATATTATATTTCTTATCGGCCTATCTATATGTGGTAACTTAATGAATAAACCCTATGTTTATTCTTAGTCCTACTTAATGACCTTAACTTAATGAACAAACCTCATGTTTATTCTAGGTCAAATCATAATGATTTTTCTCTCAAATAAATGCATGCACATAATAAGAAAATATCACATAAATTGAGTTTTATTAATAAATTATATGTACATATACAATAATTTACATAATAGAACTAAGTCCCATTCGATCCACATGATCCTTAAAACCCTTAGGTGGCATGCTTTTTGTCAAAGGGTCATCTATCATTAATCTAGTGCTAACGTGTTCAATGATCACTTTATTTTCTTTAACACGTTCTCTGATGGCTAAGTATTTGATATCAATGTGTTTACTTCGACTACCACTTTTATTATTCTTAGCCAAAAATACAGTAGTTGAATTATCACAATATATCCTCAATGACCTAAAAACAGAATCCATAATTCTAAGTTCAGACATGAAACTCTTTAACAATACTCCATGTGAGATAGCCTCAAAACATGAAACGAACTCAGTTTCTATAGTGGAAGTAGCAATCAATGTTTGCTTAGCACTCCTCTAAGATACGGCTCCGCCAGCTAGCATAAAGATATATCTAGAAGTTGACTTTCTTGAATCATCACAACTAGCGAAGTCAGAATCTGAGTAGCCAACTACTTCCAAATTGTCAGTTCATTTGTATATAAGCATGTAATCCTTAGTCCCTTGAAGATATCTCAAGACTTTCTTTGCAGCTTTCTAGTAGTCTATATCTGGGTTACTCTGATATCGTCCTAACATTCCAACTACTAAAGCAATGTCTGGTCTGGTACAGACTTGAGCGTACATCATACTTCCAACAGTTGAAGCATATAGAATGTTGTTCATTTACTCCTTTTCGAAATCATTTCTAGGGCATTAGTTCTAATTGAACTTATTACCCTTGACAATCGGTGATACACTTAGTGAACAATCTTTCATTCTGAATCTCTCTAAAATTTTCTTGATTTAGGTTTCTTGAGATAGACCTAACATTCCTTTATGTCTATCTCTAAGGATCTTTATGCCAATGACATAAGATGCCTCACCCATATCTTTCATATCGAAATTTTTAGAAAGGAATTGTTTCACCTCATGTAGCAACCCTTTATTATTGGTTGTAAGTAAAATATCATCCACATACAGAGTAAGAAAATAAATTTTACTCCCACTAATCTTTTGGTATATACATTGATCCATAATATTCTCTTTGAAACCAAATGAAGAGATTACATCATGAAATTTAAGATAACACTGACGGGAGGCTTGTTTCAATCCATATATAGATTTCTTAAGCTTACAAACTAAATGCTTACCATGTTTGGAAGAGAATCCTTCAGGTTGTTTCATGTAAACCTCTTCTTCCAAATTTTCATTGAGAAATGTTGTTTTCACATCCATTTGATGTAGATCTAGATCAAAATGAGCTACTAATGCCATAATTACTCGGAGAGAATCCTTTTTAGACACAGGAGAAAAAGTCTCTATATAATCGATTCCTTCCTTTCGAGTGAATCTTTTAGCAACAAGTCTGGCCTTGTATCTCTTAATATTGCTCAATGAATCTTTCTTAGTCTTAAAGATCCATTTACACCATATGGGTTTAAACCCCTTAGGCAACTCAACAAGATCCCAGACTTTGTTTGTTAACATAGAATTCATCTTATCTTTTCATGGCATTATACCATAAGTCAGATTCTTGATAACTCATGGCTTGTGAAGACGTATTAAGATCATTTTCGGCTTCAACATTATAGTCAGATTCTTGTAGATACATAACATAATCACTAGGTATAGATGATTTTTTAATTCTAGTAGATCTTCTTAATGTTGTATCAACATTCTCCTAATGAGGTTGTTGTTCAACTGGTTATTCAATATTTTCAAGTAATTCTTTAACAACTGGATCTACTGAAATATTATTTGCTTGTGGAGTTTGATTGTCATTCATTATTAATTGAATATCAACTAATGGATAATCAGCACCCGTTTGTACTGGAGGGGTGTTATTAATGATAATTAATTAACCATTTGAAGTGGAAGGTCTTGATTGATCTTCTTCAGAAACTATATTATGAAGTTGATCCCTCCCACTGATCAAGTCATTCTCAAGAAATTTCGCATTTTTTAATTTTATAAACCTAGTGTGATGAGATGGATAGTAAAATTTATATCCTTTAGATCTTTCTGAATATCTAATAAAATATCTACTAATGGTTCTTGGATCTAACTTTTTTTTCTTATGAATTGTAAACTTTTACTTCAAAAGGACAACCCTAAACGAGTACATGTTGCAAACTCAGTTTCCAACCTTTCCATAACTCAAATAGTATTTTTATAACAGCCTTAGTTGGAACACGGTTTAATATGTACACAACTGTTTTAAGAGCTTCAGTCCACAATGACTTAGGAAGTTTAGAGCTACTTAGCATGCTACGCACCATGTCTAATAATGTTCGATTTCTTCTTTCAGCTATACCATTTTGATCCGGAGATCCAAGCATAGTATATTGGGCAACAATCCCATGTTCTTGAAGAAACCTTGCAAACAGACTAGGTGCTTGTCCATTCTCAGTGCATTTGCCATATTATTCATCACCTCTATCAGATCTCACGATCTTTAATTATTTATTGCATTGTTTCTCTACTTCAGCTTTGAATATTTTAAAAGCATCTAATGCTTGATTCTTAGTATTCAATAAGTAGAGATACATGTATCGTGAGTAATCATCTATGAAGGTGATAAATACTTCTAACCATACGAGTCCAAGCTATGACTACATATATTAGTATGTATGATTTTTAATATGTCAGAACTTCTCTTGGCACCTTTCTTAGACTTGTTGGTTTGCTTACCTTTAATGCAATCCACACAAGTATCAAAATTAGTAAAACCCAAAGTACTAAGTACTCCATCATTTACTAATCTTTGAATTCTCTGTATGGAGATATGTTCCAATCTTCGATGCCATAAAATAGAAGAATTTTCATTCATAACACATCTTTTATTGTCAGTATATGTATGCATTGTATTATAACAAGCATTATTTTGTAAGTTAACATGAAAAAGACCATCAGACAATGTACCATTTCTAACAAGATCAGATTTATAAAAAAATATTTATAAATGAACCCGAAAATGTAAAGGAATATGTACAAGGTACAAGTCTTGAAATTGAAATTAAATTCCTAGAAAAACTAGGAATATAAAAAGTATTTTCCAATGTCATTACAAAATCACTATTGAGAACTAAACTGTATATCTCAATAGCCTCCACGGGTGAGCGTATCTTATTTCTTGAAAAGATATATTGCTCAGTTCCTATTGGTTTCCTTAGGTTTTGTAAGCTCTGCAAAACATTGGTAATATGGATTGTAGAACCAGAATCAATCCACCATGTGTTATGACAAACCTTAGCCATATTAGATTCATAACAAACAAAAGAGATTGAAATACCTTTCTTAGAAAGGCACTATTGAAATTTCACGCAATCTTTTTTCATATGCCCATTTTTCTTACAAAAGAAGCATTTAGATTCCTTCTGAATTTCAGCTTGGGGAGATATCTATAGTGTTATATCTTTCCCCTTTTGCTTGGCTTGTCTTTTCTTTCTTCCTTATACAGTCAGGTATGCACTTTGTGAACTTTCTCCTGATTCCATCATCAACTTTCATTCCTCTTGTACACACATGGTCATTAGTTCATTAATAAACCATTTATCCTTATATGTGTTATACAACATTTTGAAGGGTTTATATGGTTGAGGGAGAGTATTTAATATGTAATGCACTAAAGACATTTCAACCTCAAGTGTTTTGAGTTGAGCCGCAATATCTCTCATTTTCATGATGTGTTCATGCACACCATTGATACGGATGAGCCTCATGGAAGAAAACTTCATTATCAGGGTACTAGCTAAGGCATTATCGGATGATTCAAATTGTTCATCAATAGCCTTCAATAAATCTCGGACATTATCATGTTGAGCGATAAAACCACGAATACCAGCAGAAATCTTTGTCTTAATGAACATCACAATAATGCGATTGGATCACTTTTAGTGTTCATACAGAGCAATTTTAGCTAAAGTGCTGGTATTAGTTACTGCAAGAGGTTCGTCTTTCTAGATAACATAATCAATATCCATTCACCCTAAATAAAGAAGAACTTTTTCCTTCCATATTTTATAATTGTCTCATTTTAGTTCAAGAACGTTGATATCATATAGATTTACAGATTCTAAAGCTATATACAATACATGCTTATGTCATAAATTTGAGATTAATATTATATTTTATCAATATAAAATATGTCTTAAAATATGAATCAATAAACATAAAATATTGTTTGTGGACTAAGTAATTTATTCCAGTAGATTCATATATTTTTATGATAAAACTATCAAATTATATATATTTTCTTAATTTCTATGGCTAAGTTAAGAAAAAATAATTTGATATTTTATCCTAATTAATTATATAAATGTAATAAAAATTCATGTGGGATAAAATTTATTACATTCAATATGATTAATCACAATTTATGTCTTTAAACTATATGTGATCATAATATAATTCTTATTTAATTTAGAGATGTTGTGGTTACATATAAAATTAAGAAATTTTACTTAATATTTTTGTTTCCTTAAATCTATTGTACAGGAATATATAGTAATTTATTTAAGCTAAAAATTACACCAGGGATCACAAATAGTTCCACTTAAAACTCAATCTTCTCAGGCAGCTTATGGCCCTTTTGACAGAATTTTCCTAGACATGTAATTAATAACAAAATAAACTACAAATATACTCGAAAATAGTTCTTAATTTTGATATTTTAAATTTGCATGCTCTTATCCAAATATAAGCATTCATAAATGTATAAAAATAAATACATAAAATTTAAGCATTCATCAATCATAAAATATACATATTACAAAACACAATAAATTATGCATATTTCATGCCAAAATCAAAATATTACCGAATATTTGTAAATTATTATAATTTATATATTTCATTGCAAACAAAACTAAAATTTAGGCCAAAATCATAAATAATCAAAATATGATTTAGGACTAAACTACATCATTTCCAGAATTTATAGACAATGTCATAAATAGCATGCATTTAATTAAAATATAACATTAATCACTAATATAAAACACGAAGCCCGGCCCAACGCTTATAAGCTGGTTTTCATGTACTAAGGCCTTGGTTCGATTCATGCAAACTAATTTTCCATGAAATTATTTCATATTCTTTAAGAAAAGATTAAATACAAAATGTATTCAAAAAATGATTTACAGCCCAGTAGTAAAGATACTGCCCTTCCAAATATAAGACCCAAGTTCGAATCTCAACAGGCACAAAATATTTTCTGCTTAAATTCTTAAAACAACAGACATGTCGTCCACATCCCTCTAGTTCTTCTTCAACCTCTAGTCGGGTCAATCCAACCCAGGTTCAGAGATTGACCCAGTTTCAGACTCGCGAACTTGACAGTTATCAACCCTTTTTTCGGCCAATTTTATACATGATTTTTGACAATTTTCACGTCCAAAATATTCTAAATTCATTTATGAATACATTGAGAATATTTATTTGACTTAAAAATACCAACCGACATGTCGTCCACATCCCTCTGGTTCTTCTTCAATGTCTAGTCGGGTCAATCCAACCCGGGTTCAGAGATTGACTTGGTTTCAGATTCGTGAACCTGACAGTTATCAACCCTTTTTTCTGATTCATGAAATGTATCTAGTAATATAAACCAAAGATGGTTTATACAACCTTTTCTTTTAATAATGTCTGGGATTAAATTGATGAAACTAATGTGGCCATGAGTGGTGAAGGGGCAAACAATTGATTTGGTGGAGGAGACTTCAGGTCACAAGGTCATCAAAGTGAAGTCAAGCCAATTACCTATTTGTATTTCTCAATTCTAATGGAAAAAGTCTTCAAAGAAAGAAAATTCTCATGGAAGAGAAACGTTAGAAAATCTCAGTCAAAGTTGTTGAAAGCTAGAAGATAGAATTGAATTAAGTAGATTGAGACCGAAGTAAATTCGTGACATTAGATACACGTCAAGGTGGTTGTTAAAATGGGCGATTCGGTGTCACCGTCTCAAGGTAACTCCATGGCTCCGCTTCACATGTGGTATTCCTATATTTTGAAGAAAATTAAGGATTTTTTTTTCTGAAAAAAATAATCCGTTTTAAATTACAAATATTCGGACTCATTTTCAATCGAAGTATTGATGACACTGACCTATACGTATTATTAGATTTTTAACTATAATTGATCAATTTAATTAATTTTATGATCACTATAATTTAGTTTGATGATACTAATTATCCCTTGATTTCAAATTGATGTTAAGGATAGTACATTTTTAATATTTTTAAGATAATGAATTTTAAAATTTATTAAATGAGTATGAATAGTAAAAGGGTGCAAATAGATTTATTTATATTATGAATGGTCAAAAAGTAATAATTTTTTTTTCCGATATATGACCATAATTGACTTGATTTCATACAATCAAAGAAGTTGAAAATTTAATTTCTATTCTCAAAATATTAATAAAAAGACATATAAGAGTTTTAAAAGTCCATCTTTTGATATTTTCTAAAAGCGAAGTCCGATATAGCTGTTTTATTCTACCGATTTAGAGAATATAGTGAGATATAATTATTTAGTGTCTGTTTGATTTCTCTACTAATTAAAAGAGTTTTTTTTTTATGTTAAAAACCTATTTTAATGAAATATGCATTATTTTAGTTATTTTAATCAAAATTAAAGTTGATTAATTTTAAAATAAATACAGACATAAACAATTTTCATTAGATAATCATCATATAAAATTTCATAATTTTTGAATGTTGTTTGGTACTTTAAATAATTTTTATTTTACAATCAAATCGCATAATTCATAAAATTTCAAATTTCAAAAGCTAACTTCAAAATTTTGTATAAAATTGAATTCTCATATGATTTGAGTGAAACAAAATTTTACGTTCTTCTTCTTATCATGTAAGGATTCAGATTATTAAAACTTTAATAAACAATTATGAAAAATTTTGGTTCAAATTTTTTTATAGGCATTATGCTCAATATATACTATAGAGTTATAATCCAAACAACCCACTGTTGTATTACAAATTAAACAAGTTATGGTTTCTCATTGATTTAATACTAATTTACGAATATTAACTTAAAGAACTCTATTTGATATATAGAACAATGAAAAAATGATCCTAAATAAAATTCAAACAAACAAGACGACATAATTATAATGTCTAAGGAGCCACAATCCACAAAGAAAAAATATTATGTTTGCAAAAGAGAGTGGGAGGCAGAGAGGTAAGAAAAATAAGTTTTTGTATTTTGTTTAAGAAAATAAGAAACACTAGTTAAGGATTATCAATATATTTACTATTTTTAAAAAAATATATCCTTTATTTAAAACAAATAAAATGTTATATTTATTACTTTTAACGTTTAATTTTTTTTACATATTCAGTAATATAATACTCTCATAATCTAATTTGGAGAGTGAATATTATAAGTATAATCTTAATAATATCTTTAATCAAAAGCTTTACAATGAAGGTGGCAATTCCCTTTATTACAACGCAACTAAAGGGAATTATCCAAACAAAGTTTATGGTATTTATCTTTGTAGATTTGGTGTTTCTCATTCGTTCTACCAAAAGTGCATAGTTGTCGCAATTGATAATATTATGAAAAGTTGTAGTGGCATTAAGGAGGCAATTATATGGTATGATGAGTGTCTTATAAGGAGAATAAATTGTTAGGGTTCACAAAGTTGGCATGAATTGACATTTCCTCGAAACATATTTTTCTTGTAACAAACTAGGTAGTTTACGTATAAATAATTCAAGTTTACTAATTATTTTAGGTAAAGTATGAACGTCAAAGAAAAGAAGGATTATTTAAAACCTAGTGTTTTAATTAGGAGATTTTTATTTTCTATTTAGGAAGATTTATTCCTTTTTGATTTAGGAAATAAAAAAGTCATTATTAAACAAAGCTTAGGTTTTACTATATATATATTTGTAATATTCTCATTGTACAGTCACACTTGTTCATGCCAATTTGAGAGAGCCTTGTGAGATTTTTGCAGTATTTTTTTCAAGTTATTTATGTTTTCTTATATACTTTAAAGTGAAAATAACTTTGTGAAAATTATGAATCTATAATTTCTATTTTGATAAACTTACAGATTAGTTCTCTTAAGTGTTGTTGAGACGTTTTTGATATTGTTTAAAAATTTATGTGTTAAATTAGTAAATAAGAAAAACTGTACCATTGACAAAATAGTTTGAATAAGAAGTTATCATGGGAAGGAATTTGGAAATACTATTTTAGCTATTTTTTGCAATAAACATGGGATTGCATATGAATTTTCTGCTTCTAAGACATCTGAACACAATGGTATTATAGAAACAAAAAATAGAACTTTGCAAGAAATGGCTCAAGTTATGCTGAAGTTATAAACACCACATGTTACACGATTAATAGTGTATATTTATATCCAAGTACAGGTAAGATTCCATATGAAATTTGGAAAGGTAAGAAACCCAACTTGAGCTATTTTCATATTTTTGGGGGCACTTACTATATTTTGAACGATAGAGACTAGTGTGGTAAGTTTGATTCTAAGAGTGATAAATGAGTTTTTCTTGGATATTTGAATAATAGTTAAATATATCGTGTGTATAATATGAGAACCCAACTATTATAGAATCTGCAAATGTAATTATTGATGACTTTAATGATTTTGCAGATTATTCACAAGAGGAAGAAGTCATTGGGATAATTGAGGAGAATTAAGGCTAGATTCATGCTAAAAAGAAAAATTATGAAAATCACAGAAAAACTAGAACCTAGTGTGTTGTAACAGAAATTTCGGATAATGTTGTAACGGAAACTGCAAAACAGAATGAATTAGATTCTGAATCCAAATTATACCACAATATCTCATATTAGATCAGATCAGATCAAAAGAAAACCATCTTTCAGAGTAAGGAAAAATCATCCCTCTATTTTCATAATAGGTTATCTCAATAAAAGTATGGTTACATGAAAGATGTATGATCATATTGCCAAATATGTTTTATATACTTCTTTGATTAAACCTAAAAATATGAAAAAAATTTTGTTACAAGAATCTTGGGAAAATGTTATGCAAGAAGAATTAGAGAATTAGAACAATTCGTTCGTAATGATTTGTGGACTTTAGTACCAAGACCTAAGAATACTAATATTATTGGAACCAAATGGATTTTTAAGCATAAAGCTGGTAAATTTGGTAACATAATAAGAAATAAGTTAAGTTAGTTACTCAAGGGTACACACAAATTGAGAGAATTATTTGTTATGAGACTTTTACTTTAGTAGCTCGGTTAAAATCAATTAGATTACTTCTTGCAATTGTATGTGTTCTAGGATTTAAATTATTTCAAATGGCCGTAAAGAGCTCATTCTTAAATGGCATTTTGAATGAAGAAGCCTTTGTAGAATAACCCAAAAGTTTTGAAGACTTTCACTTTCCTTATTATGTCTTTGAACTAATTAAGATATTGTATAGGTTAAAGCATGCTCCTAGAGCATGGTATGAAAGGCTGACTAACATTTTGGGTGAAAAATGATACAAGAAATGGGGAGTAGATAAAACTTTATTCATCAAAATTTCTAATTCTAGAATTATTATTGCTCAAATTTCTATTGATGACATTGTTTTTTGTTTAATTATTGAAGGTAAAGTGTTTGAATTTGTTGATCAAACGAAGACTGAATTTGAGATGAGTTTAGTTGGAGAACTAAGTTATTTTCTAAGTTTGCAGATTAAACAACTTAAGCATAATATTTTTATTATTCAAAGTAAGTATATGCCAAAAACTTAGTCAAAAAGTTTGGGTTAGAAACTGCTAAACACATGAGGACACATATGAAACTAATGTAAAATTGTCAAAAGATGGTGGTAGGTTTAGTGTTGATCCAAGTTTGTTTAAGAGTATGATCGGTAGCTTGCTATACTTTATTGCAAATCGTTTTGACATTAGTTTTAGTGTTGAAGTTTGTCCTAAGTACCAAACGAATTTTAAAGAGTCACATTAATCTGTTATTAAGAATTATTCACGCATCTTAAATTGGGCAAAAAATTTAAAAAATCAAGATGATATAAAATATTCACTATTTGAAGTTCAAATTTTTAAGTAAGTATGTTTATTGTTTGTGTTAATTTTGGACTTGATTGAATAAACTTTTCAAATTTGGGCTACACTGTAATTCCATATTCCTTTGTATGCGTGTTCTGCCTGAAATTGATAATTTTGTGCATAAAACGTGATTTCTGGAAACTTGTTGCTGATGACACATGTTTGCAATATTTAGCGAAATATTAGGTCAAAGTAGAATTTTGAACTCTTTCCCATGGTACGAGTTTTTAAGTTCTTAAAGTTTTTGGGTTTTAGTAAAAATAATATAAAATAAATGCAGGGGTTCAATTGAAATTTGAGGTTTTCGGCTCTTATTTCTTATTTTCGACCTAATGCCATTTTTCTTCTTCTTCGGTAAACTCTGTTTGTTGTAACAAATATGGTGAGAACAAGGAACAATCCTCTAAAATCCAAGGTTATCGAGACTTCCAAGGCTGCCGCCGATGAGTCTTCTTCGCTGCTAGTTGAGTTATTAGCTTGGTCTTGGTGAAAGATATCTTTTAATCTGACTTTTAGTTCCAAAATAAAATCACAGTTTCCTGCTCCTCCACCAACCCTCTTAGAGTTAATGCCTTCTGATTCTGATGAGGAAGGAAATCCCATGATTAAGACATCTTCACAACCGGCAAAAGTTCCTATTTCGATTTCATCACGCTGAAATGTGAAAGGAACTAAGTAGCTCACTACTCCTACATCTCCTACAACATTATCTGAACTCGGCTAGTCGGATTCTGATGATGATGATGATTCAGAGGTCAATGTAGCATCTCCTTCACATGTTCTAGTAGGCCCAAAGCCATATGTGACCGACTCTTCAAACCCGAGGTCAGAACCAAGCTCTCTCAACTTCACCTGTAAAACGCAAAGGAATGGGAAAAAGGTACTCTCGCAATATCAGATTGATGTTTGTAAAGTATTTTTCAGAAAGTTTTTTAATTGAGGAGAGTTAGAATCTATGTCATATAATGATTGGGAGAAAGTTTATTTGTGAGAGAATGATTCAATTAGAACAGTTTAGGGAATGTGGAGTTGTGGATATTCTAATGAAAAACAAGTTGTTAGGAAGTGTTTCTAGAGTGTTTCAACATGTAGGAGTCATAGTCTATGAGTTTTATGCTAATCTATCCACTGAAATTGACTCTTCAGATTCTCCTTGGCAAAACAATGTATATGTTCAAGGTCACATGTTTGGATTTTCTCCTAGTGCCATTAATAAATATTTTGGAAGTGATAATGTAGATGAAACAATCTTGGCCTGCCGAGACCAATTTGCGGGCCTTCTCAACGACCACCTTGTATTCAGCTTGCATTCAATTGCAATTACGAATTGGTTGCCCACGTTACATTACACTACTGTGTCATAAGATCTCGGACATGTGTTGATTTTCATAGGTAAAGGGAAACCATTTGATTTGGCCGAGCATATTTTCTCTATTGTTATTTCTCATGTAATTAGCAAAATTACGAGGAATTCTCTCCCATTCCATCGTTGATTTATGGACTTTGATGGATCAACAAACTATAAAGCTGAATTTGAGTGTTTTTCTGTTTCGCCATGATTTCTGGTCATGTCAAAGAAATTTCTTCAAGGTTGCACGTCTGCAAAAGATCAGGGTGAGCCACAACATACTACGACTGCTTCCGCATCTCTGACTACCTTAATGATAGATAATGCATGGTAAGCCTTTATGCGAAACGAGCTTTAGCAAATTTTTGCTAGACAAGATGCCTTATTTGAGCAGCATGCTGAGATTATTCAACATCTTATTCACATTGAGCAACTCTTGGTCTCTCGAGTGTCCACAGCACCACCTGACATTCTTGCTCCTGCTTGGCAGCCATCAGCTCCAGCAACCACTTCATATTCAACTCCTATTAGCTCTATTTTAGCAGCCCCTGTTTCTAAACCTGTTGCAACATCAGAACACTCTGATGATAACAATTTATTGTTTGGTTCACTTGATGCTCCTAATGCTCTTGCCATGTCAATCCAAGCTCCACAACCTCAAGTTCTTGATATTCCAATGCCTCGCTCTACTAAAAGCGCAAAACCACACCTTTAGCACGTCTGCGATGCTCCTCGCGTCATTGTTAGATTTCTTAGTTCTTTGTGAGGTGGGTGTTTTATTACCTTTAAAACTTGGATTTCTTTTACAAGATGAAAATTACTTCTGCTATTTCGATTTTTGGGTAGTTTTCATTTGGATAATTTTAACCTTAGTTTTATGTTGGATTTTCCATCACTTGGTTATTTTGTTATGCCAGATTATTACTTATACATGTTTGCTTCATGCACACTTTAATTTTGAGCATTTACATCCTTTATTCTACTGTAGAAGTTTAATTTGACTGCCTATGTTGTTTTGTGCGTATATTGTGGCTTTGTTATATTGTGAATTACTCCACTTGGTGCATATGGCGATTACTTTGGCTCTTTTTTGCCAAAATATGGAGAGTATATTATTGATGTTGCAAAAATTTTGTGTACTTTCAGATTGAAAAACGAGTGTGGAGATGTTTTGCCAAAGGGGAATATTGTTAGAGTTTATGGAGTTGACATTTTCTGGAAATATATTTTGTTAAACTTTTTTGTTGCAACAAACTAGGTAGTTTACTGTACATCCAGATTTTATTTTTCATGTATAAGGAATACAAGTTTACTATTTATTATAAGCAAAGTATGGACTTTAAACACAATTAAGAAATTTATGTTGGCAATTCTACAACTAAAAAAGAAAGAAGAATTTTTTGAAAACAAATGTTTCAATTAGCATGAACTACTTTCTATTTAGGAAGATCTATTTCTTTTAGGTTTAGGAAATAAAAATTATTATTAAACAAGGTCTAAGATTTACTATATATATTTGTAATATTCTCATTGTGCAGTCATTTGTTCACGCCAATTTGGGAGAGCCTTGTGAGATTTTTGTGGTCTTTTATTTTTCCAAGTTGTTTATGTTTTCTTATATGCTTTAAAACAAAAATAACTTGGTGAAAATTATGAGTCTGTAATTTCTATTTTGATAAATTTAGAGATTAGTTAACTGAAGTGTTGTTTAGATATTTTTGATGTTATTCTTTGGGAGACGAACAAGACATTCTTCGAGAAAAGGATTTGTGTTAGTTGAAGGGAGTTTAACGATATTAAGTAAGAGGATCTTGTTGATTTTATCGAAGAGATTTCAACGTGTTAAAGCGAGAGGATATCACTAAACAAGTCTACTTAGAAAATTTAACATAGTAGCGACAATAATAAGGAGTCTTTATTTTATATAAGTCTATTGGTGTTTGTATCATTTGATTTCGATAGTAGATTGTTTTTCTCTGAGCGTAGCCTTATGGATGTAGGATTAGAAATCCAAACTACGCTAAAATGTTTATCTCTTTTATTTAATTGTTTTGTGGTTTGTTATTTTAATTAATTGGTTAAATATTTACTAAAGTGAATTTTTGATAAATAAAAGAGTCAAAGGTTTTCGGCATAATTATTTTCCATTAATTACAAAGCTTTGAATTCTACCTCCCCCACCTTGTTATTCCTCCTTTCTATAGTAAATCCATTGTCTCAGAGAAGAAATCAAATTCACAAGAGATTAATTTTGCTTGGAAGAAGGTAGAATTGGAAATGACTACTCATACAAAATTTTAGGAGGAGAGACAAGAAAACAAATTCACAAGAGATTAATTTGCTTCACCTAGGAGAAGGTAGAATTGGAAATGCCTACTCATAAGATATTTTAGGAGCAGAGAAGCAGGCAGAATCTCAAGAGTTTCCTTTATTTCCGTTAGAGCTAACACTCGAGACTACACATCATTTCTTTGATGAAAATAAGCTTGGAGAAGGTGGGTTTGGCCCTGTTTACAAGGTAATTATAAAGTGTTGGATAAGCAACTGTAAGTTACACCATCAGTCCCTGAATAATATGGTAACTAAGTATTTTCTAAATGAAATATTTGAAAGGGAGTTGGTCATAGTAGAGGGCAAGGAGATTGTGGTAAAGCGGCTCTGAAGGACACCTGGTCAAGGCCTACAAGAGTTTGAGAATGAAGTTTCTGTTATTGCCAAATTAGAACATAAGAAACTTATTAGTGCTCTTGGGTTGCTGCTTAGAGAATAATGAATCACTTCTCGTCTATGGGTATATGCCCAACAAAGCCTTGATGTTTTCCTCTTTGGTTTGTCTCTAAGTCTCTCTAATGCTTGTACATTTACACATGGGAAGCTAAACTCGGATGCATTTCATTAATTGATTGTTTTTAAGTTATGCAAATAAAAGCAGAACGTGTATATTTCGGCTTAATTCTGGTTAGTAGTAAGCCTTCCAAGTAGGAAGTGGCCCTGTTTACATGGTTTGTTTGCGCTGTTTGTGCAACATATCTATCATCAACACAGCAATTGTACCCAAGTGTTTCTTTTTCCTCTGTTTTCCCTACCTTCTCTTTGTCACAAAGTAGTTAATTAAGTAACTTGTTGTGTCCAATTCATTGTTAGATTCAACAAGGAGGGTACAACTGGACTGGAAAAGACGTGTAAGCATCATCAATGGAATTGCACGGGGTATTATGTATTTACATGTGGATTCTTGACTCAAAATTATTCATCGAGATCTCAAAGCTAGTAATGTTTTACTTAACCAAGAGATGAACCAAAAGATATCAGACTTTGGAATGGCAAGGATATTTGGTGGAAATCAAAGTGAAGCCGATACCAACGGAGTTGTTGGAACATAGTTTTTCATCGCTATTTTGCTCTGTTTCCTTACTGGTTCATTAAAAAATATTCCTTTATAGGGGAAGACTGTCTTCTTTTACCAAATAACTAGCACTGTATGTATAAATCTCAATAACTTTCTTATGTGACATTGATCTTATTTTATTGTTTTATTGAAAAAAAATGGATACATGGCCCCGGAATACGCTATGGAAGGATTTTTTTTCTCTAAAATCGGATGTTTTTAAGTTTTGAAGTTCTTCTGCTTGAGATTATCAGTGGGAGTAAGATCAGTGGATTTTATCTTTAGGAACATGGTCAAAGCCTCCTTATGTATGTAACTATCGCTATCTAGTCTATCTTCCTTTTCTTTTTTTTCCCCTGAAAAATAATTTCCAATGATTGTTTAGTCTCATCTTTATTTGATTATGATGACTGGTATAACATTTCAGACCAGGAAAATATGGTGTAAAGGAGATGAACTAGAGCTGATGGACCTTGTAATTAAGCAGTCGTGCGTTCCTACTGAACTGTTGAAATGAATGTATGTATAGTTTCAACGATTTGCTATGGACAACTGTCAGGTTTATCGACATTCTGTTTCATCGTTGATCTCCTTGCCTGCAGAATCTTCTTTTCCTTTTTCTTTCAGTTTTTTGAGAATAAACAATGGGAATGCTAAATGTTAAATTAAAGTTTGAAAAGGTCCAGAAAAAACTTTCGATCAAATACAGGCATTGGTTCCAATAACAGACAGCCTCTGTATAAAACTATAGACGAGCGTCTGATTATTAGCTAGAAACAGAATAAAAAATTACTCAAAGTCCAATGCATGGTCAGTACAACCGTAATAAACTATACAACAACCCTACTCCCAAATATAAATATCAGTATCTTATAAAGGTTGATATAGTCCTTCAATGGAAATTACATATAACAAAATGTGAAACAAAAGAATTGAGCAGTGAATATTTCTTCATTAATCAGGCTAAAAGCTAAATTACAGATCACGAACAGTAAATTCCATTTGGAGTATGATTTCCAAAGAAGAAACCACAGCAAAAACCAAAACTACTATCTTTAGGACCAAAGTATAGCACGTCCTCATCTTTACCATCGCGTGTAATTATAATCTTTCTACTACCATCTCGATCACCGATTTCTACTCTCGCGCCGTAACTTTTGTGGCATGAACAGTATTTTCTTGGTGGGTCTGACTTTTTGTATCCGGTTGAAACATTAGTAGCCTTGTAACTTCCATCTCTTGAATAACTTTGATTGGCTGATGGAGACTGTGACCAACTTGAATCTGTTTTGGCTTTTTTCGAATTGAACCGACAGTCGTAAGCTTTTCTCTTTTCAGGGTTTGTCAAAACATCTAGGGCTGATTTAATAAGCTTGAAAGCACAATCGGCGGCAACAGAAGGGTTCTTGTCAGGGTGCAAGATCAGCGCCAATCTCTTGTACTGCTTTTTGATAACGTTGGTATCAACTTCTGGATCAGTAACGGCTAGAAGTTCATACCAGGTAGATTTCCTCGCTTCTAATTCATGCACTTTGTAGGCGGTGAAGTACTCGTCGTCGTTGGGTAAATCTGGGTTGAAATCCTTGGCCGCTTTGAGAGTTTTAAGAGCCATGTCTATGTTTTGAAGCTTGAAGTACTCTTCTGCGGCATCTCTGGCCTTCTCGGCCGCTAACTTGACAAGATTTGTCAGCATTCTTTCTAACTTTCAGAAAAGGAGAGGAACAAATACGTTCTGACAAAGATACACTAATTTTGTAGAGCATGTATGATTGCTTGGTCTTGACGCTATTTGTTTGTTTCCTGAATGAAAACTGGTTTCTAATTTAAACTTTGTTCGATTCTCCTTAACCGATTAGGAGTCAGGGAGGTTTACTCTTCTTCTAAGAGAAGATTTCAAATTTAATTAGGATAAGATTCAGTAATTTGACCAATGATTATTTTTCTTGAAAATTCAATTTGTTTAAGGCATGAAAATATGTGATATTAGGAAACAGATCATGTAATCATTGTAGAATTCTGCAGGGTTACAATACATGATTAATTCGATTGAACACAAAAGAATACTCTTTTTAAACGAACGTGATAATAATTTTCCTCATTATCCTTGGCCTGCAATTCCGGTTTGTCCACAAAGCTTGCTACTCTTTCCAATAATCACATTACGGCCAATCTGCAAATCAAAGCAGATTGGCAGTTGTATATTGGGTATTAAAAATTCTTGTTATCATTTTTTTTATTTTTTATTTATAAAAAAGAGCTTTCAGCATCATCATGAAATCAGGCAGTGTGTTTATTGGAGAGGTAAGCAAGTGAAAACCAACCTGAACTAAATTACCTATCTTAGAATGATCCACTATGACTTTATAACTCAGTATTCAGCTTGGATAGCTTGCAACTGCAAACAAGTTTCGGAAAATATACAATATGCACGTTACAAACTCGTGGAAGATGTTCAATCCAACAAACACCTCACCTGCCCCTGTCAATGCAGGTATTCGCACCTATCTCTACATGGTCACCTATCATAACATTCAACATCTGATGAAAGAATGAATTATAAAGCAAAACACTTCAGCTGCTAATCTAAAATCGACAAGATATCCAAGGCACATACATAGCTTTTCTTCAGAAGTCTAACAAGGACAAGAATGTCCTTATGGACTCTCTCTCCATGGAGTGATCCAACAAAACTCAACTAAGACACGCTGAGATTTGGAAGACCAACTGACAATATATATTTTAATGCGAGAAAATATGTTTTTTAAAAAAAAGCAATGCAACTTCTTCTCATTAGCAATTGAATTAAAATTTGAACAGGTTAAGAAACAGCTCTCAATCAACTTACTCCAATAACAGCCAGCCTCTGCATAGAACTATTGATAAGAGTGTCTGATTATTAGCTAGGAATGGAGTAAAAAATTACTACAAATCCAAAGTCCAATGAATGGTCAGCACATCAATAATAAAGTATACAACTACGCTAGCCCAAACATAATTTCAGTGTCTTTTAAAGCTTGATGCAGTTCTTTAATGGAAATTACATCTAATAAATTGAAGAAATGCCAAAAAACTAAAACAAATTGTGAAGTGAATAATTTTTTCATTAATCGGCTGAAAGCCAAATTACAGATCACGAACAATTGATTACACTTGGAGGATGAATCCCAAAGAAGAAACCATAGCAAAAAGCAAAACTAGTATCTTTGGCACCAAAATATAGCACGTCCTCATCTTTTCCATCGCGAGAAATTATAATTTTTCTTCTACCATCTTTATTGCTGATTTCTACTCTGGCGTTGTAACTTTTGCGGCATGAACAATATTTTCTTGGTGGGTCTGTCTTTCTGAATCCGGATGAAGCATTAGTAGCCCTGTGACTTCCATGATCTCTTGAGAACTTTTGGTCATCAGGGGCTGGAGGCCGAGACCAATTTGAATCCACTTTGGCTTTCTTGGAACAAAACCTACTGTCGTAAGCTTTTCTTTTTTTCCTGCAGGAAGAGTAGTATTTTCATTTGTATAGATGAAAATCATCTGTGTAAAAAGACAGGATGATTAAACATCTAAAATTAACATCTTTATTTGTATTTTTCGCCCTCAAAAAATCCCTAATCAGATGATAGCCTGAAGGATCAAAATAGTTAATCTTAGCCGAGGCGAACCATTAACACAGAAGATCATTTTATTTTTATAGAAATTTGCCGCCGCATCCCACTTAAAACGCTATATTTACAGAAACATGCACATTTCCCTCAAATGAAAATGATAATACGTACAATATAACTTAAATTAATGAAAGGGAAATTAAATACTAAGTGCGTTTGACTTTTACGTACCATTAGACCTCGTTACCGAACCAGGAGGTGGAGGAGATGGAATCACCGGCGCCGGTGCCGGTGCCGCAGTGGATGATTCAGTGTAAAACGGGTACACCTCATATCGGACATTACAGCTCGGAAACAACACTCTTCCACCTTGCTTTCCGCTACAACAACCCGGCAATCGTGAAATAGCATCTCGAAGACATATGTCACAATCCCGACTTGACAGGTCCGGTGTACACTGTGCAAGACCGTACAGTGTCTGAAAGGCAGTGAAATTTTCCTTTCTCGTCGCAAAATTGTTGGCATTATTTACTGCCTGAGTTGCAACTTCGTTCATCAAACTTCCCACTAGCTCGTTAAACCTGTCTTGATCTGTTGTAATATTTTGTGAATTCCACAACCAAGCAGCAGGTGATGTGTCCATGGTGGAAAAGAAAGATCGGTTTGAGTAGCGTAAAAGGCACTCGTCGTACCATATTACATTTTGTTTTTCAACTGGGCAAAGCTGCTTTACATTTCTGGTTGCAAAAGTGACACAGTCCTGGCAGGAGCTGGTAGTTTGATCGCCTCTGCAGAGAAATAGTCCGTAGACCGTATCAGGGTTTTGGCCAACGGTGGCGTTGAAAAAACCGCTGGAGAATCCATTGCTGCGGTTGGCGTTAGAGGGAAGAGAAGAAAGGAGAAGATTGAGGTTGGATTCATAGGTGCTGTTCCGAGTGAAAGTAGCTGCGTTTGGGCAAAAATGATAACGGTATGTTGGGTCAACTGCCGCTGTGAAGCACAGAAAAAGGGTTAAAAGAGAGAAATGCTGAGGCAGAAGGAACATTAAGAACTTCAAGGAAGGCATTTTGAATTTTGATTTTCAGTTTTGTTCTGATTCTAAAAATGTATCTAGTAATATAAACCGAAGATGGTTTATACAACCTTTTCTTTTAATAATGTCTGGGATTAAATTGATGAGACTAATGTGGCCATGAGTGGTGAAGGGGCAAACAATTGAGTTGGCGGAGGAGACTTCAGCTCACAAGGTCATCAAAGTGAAGTCAAGCCAATTACCTGTTTGTATTTCTCAATTCTCATGAAAAAAGTCTTCAAAGAAAGAAAATTCTCATGGAAGAGAAACGTTAGAAAATCTCAGTCAAAATTGTTGAAAGCTAAAAGGTAGAATTGAATAAAGTAGATTGAGACAGAAGTAAATTCGTGACATTAGATACACGTCAAGGTGGTTGTTAAAATGGGCGATTCGGTGTCAACCGTTTCAGGGTAACTCCATGGCTCCGCTTCACATGCGGTATTTCTATATTTTGAAGAAAATTTAGGAAATATTTTTTTAAAAATAATCCGTTTTAAATTACAAATATTCGGACTGATTTTCAATCAAAGTATTGATGACATTGACCTATACATATTATTAGATTTTTAACTATAATTGATCAATTTAATGAATTTTTATGATAACTATTATTTACATAATTGATTAATTTTAAAATAAATATTTATATAATCAATATTCATTAGATAATCATTTCAATTGATAGTAAATTGGTTTTTTTTTCTTTATTTGACACGGAAATTTCATTTACTTAAGAAAAATGTTATTTTTTCATTTATAACTATGTAATAGCCTAGGCTAAACGATCAAGTAGATATTGTCTGCTTTGAGCACACAACCCGTCACGAGTTTACTCTTGAACTTTGCAACTTAAAACACATCTGTTGAGTTAGGAAAACTCAAACTATATAACCTATAACTCAGAATTACCCACTAGCGATGTGAGATATGACATTCTCTCCCCCTTTGAATCTCATGTCCTCGTGAGTGGGCCATACCGATATTTCACATAACAGAAGATATATCACAGAACATATACACATCGGGTCGCAGGTCTGCTCTGATACCAAATGTAACAGCTCGGGCCCAACAACCGAGTAGATATTGTCTGCTTTGGGCATACAGCCCGTCATGGATTTGCTCTTGGGCTTTGCAACCCAAAACAAGTCTACTGGGTTAGGATAACCCAAGCTATATAACCTATAACCCAGACTACCTGCTCGCAATGAGGGATGTGATATTCTCCCCTCTTTTGGACCTCACATCCTCGTGAGGGGGTGTTATAACAGACATTTCACAACAGAAGACATATCAAAAAATATCCATACATCGAGTCGCAGGTCAGCTCTGATACCAAATGTAATAACCCAGACCCAACAACCAAGTAGATATTGTCCGCTTTGGGCATAAAATTCGTCACGAAATTGCTCTTGGGCTTATGAAATTACTCTAAGTCTATAATGCCATTAATTCTATACCTAAAGCATACTTGTGACATTATGAATTTAATGTGTCATGGGTTGAGTTTACTACTATAAGTTAAGTTATACCATATTTTGGCTCGACCCTTTTTTAATAGATCAAATCTCCTATAAAAATAAAAGAGATGTTTTAAATTATAATAAATGTGAGTGTTAATTAATTTAAGTGATAAAATCTTTAGGTGTAGTACAAAAAATATATGAGATTCAAATCCTATCACACATGATTCGAGGAAAGAGTAAAGATAACAATTTTATTATATTTCTTTTAAAAAATATACTTATATACTTATTTTACTTACATTATTACCCATATAAAATCCATCTTTCTTTTATATTTTTTTAGTGGAGACTTCCTTTGTTTCAAATTCATTCATCAAATATTTTCAATCAAGTTATTATTCTTAAATTTTTGTGTATTTATGTAATATTATATTGATTCAAATATCTTAATTAATTATTTATTATTGCCACGCCCTGATCCGTAAATCCGAGTACGTAACAACCGCCACTGATTCGCGAGGTATACTTTCTACTAGTATTCCTCACAAATGTGTAAGGCTTCTAGTATCACATTCATATATATATATATATATATATATTTATAAAATCCCATGACATCAAATATGAACATAATATTTTTTTTTTACATAATATTTTTGACAACTACATAGTGATACAAATTTTTTTCGAGTTCTTTTCTAGAAAGTTTACGTACATATTAATGGAGAACACTGAATACCTAATAGAGTCTCTAACAAAATGAGAGTCACTAGATTTGGGCTTAGGGAGTGAACTAGCAACTTCCTCAGAATTGTCTAATCTAAAAATGTTTTTAAGAAAAATAAAATGTGAGTACAAACTTAGTGAATAGATGAACGACAGTGAACCGAAAACGTAAAACAGGAGTAAGAGTGTCATATTTTAAAAATATAACATTTCACGATAATTTAAATCATTCACCCATAATCAACACAAGTAATAAAAAAATATTTTCATATTCAAAAATTGTGGATGGTCCAATAAAAGAATCTGAGCTTGCTAGGAAACCATCCCTCGAGACATTCCGCCAGTGCGCCTCTAGTTGACATCTGGAGACTCGTTAATGAGTTATTTCACATCGTTATATAAATAAAAATTTATTAAACCCACTCGTTAACGTTAGCCTAGATAAGGAGTGCGTTGTCAAACACCAACTTATGCAGTAGTAACTTATCATTTACCTTATACAAATGGTAAAGGCGAAAATAAGTAACCTCTCCCTTACCCCTTTCTCTAGTAAGGGTGGAAATATGTACCATCTCCCTTACCCCTTTCTCTAGTAAAGGCAGGAATATTTGTGCACAGACGCACTCATATTGAGTACTTACACCATTGTCTCAAATCAAGAAAATCCGCATAACATCTTATATTATATTTATCAAATATCATCAGAAGATCAATTTATCATAAATTATCCATCCACAGAAATATTTCATAAATATTTTCTGAAATTACCCTTACTCCAAACATATTAAATTTCATACTTGTAAAGCATTCATAATTCTTAAATTCATAGAATAATTAAACATTTGAATTATTTTATTTAAAAACTTCGAAAACACATCAATCTACTCACAATTTGTAGAAGGGTAACCGTATTCAGATCTAATCCCCTCGCTAAGCAGTATCCCTCTATGTAGTGTTAGCACCTAAATACCATTTGTTCACACAGAGTATTAATACATTGTTCTTTTTCCAAACATGCGAACTTGATGTAATGTATGCAATGCATATGCACTTAGTTGACGTTCATCAAGGCATCTATTCATCATCTCATTCAATTCATCGAAAACATATTGCTTTCTTATTACAAAACATTAAACATAATTATGCAGACCCCTAGCTTACCAATTTCAATTATTTGAAGTATTAATGCCTATAGTTCCATTTCATGTATAATCTAATAACTTTATCATTTCATATCATTTAATATCCTTCCATAACCACTTTATACATAAACTTATAACCATTTCCCATTTCAATTTCATCTAAACCATATAAATACACATTACAATAATTTATATATCTAATTCAAAATCATATCGCAAAATTACCAGTTTCCAACAAACTTAATTTAACTATCATCAATATCTATTTATCTCAAATTTTAAATTAACCATACATAAATCAATATTTTCTCCTAATAATAATAATACCTCACTCTAAATTTCATGCTCTTATAACAATTTCATTTCTTAAACATAATACAACATTCCTACCATAATTTCCTTCACCTACATCATACACATACAATTTATTCAATTCCAATCCCTATTTCTAAACTAAAACTTTACATTTCACAACTAAGTTTCCAATATTTCTATATATAAAAATCATAATAAAACACATGGATAACAAGACTTACAATTTTTCCTTCTTCTTTTCCTTTTGTTTCTCTTTTTCTTTCCTTTCTTCCTTTTCCTTCTTTTCTTTCCTTATCCTACGTAAATGTAAGAATTCAATTGGACTTTGAATTAGTTATTTTTTTCCTATTTACATTTAAATGAAATGGATTGCTAGGATTAATTCTTTTAATCCAATGGTCAAGATTGATGGCTACTATTTAAAATAAATGAATGGCTAATATTCATCCTTATCCAATTCTTAAATCATGGCTTAAATGAAACCAAATGGATGGATGAGTTCAAAGAAAATAGATGGTTGCGATTTTGTAGGTAATTGTAGAAAGAATATTTATTTATTTATTTATATTTGGGCTTGGGCCTAATTAATTAAATTAGGCCTAAAATATATATATCTCATACATGACCCACTTAATTATATTCTTATCCAAAAATAAAATCCCAAAAATAACATTGTTGACAATAAAATTCCAATTCTACACTTCATGGCTACTACATCCTCTAAGTTTACAAAAATGCATTTATAAAATCACTTTATAACATTTTCTAAAATTTTAACACTTAATACAGTATAAAACATATTTAAATTCATGATAATAATAATAATTATATAAATAGATATATCAGATCCTATGCCTCGATTTTATGTCAACTAAGCATACGTATCCTCAGTTAAATTCTCTTACAACCATAATATACAGTAAACGTATTATGAATGTAAATCTATTGCACTTAAATAATATCGAGGTTATGAGTTCCAAAATTCTCCCCCCTAAAATAAATTTTGTCCTCAAAATTTGTAGGATAAAGAACTTAGTCGCACTGCGAAATAAGTGAGGGTACTGTTGTGTCATAGAGGTTTATGTTTTCCCATGTGACTTCCTCTATATTACTGCTTCTCCACAACACCTTAACCACTGGTATAATTTTATTTCTCAACATTTTTTCTTTTCAATCCAATATCTCGATTGGCTGTACCTTAAAAGATAAATCTTCGCGGAGCTGAACTAGTGGAGTTTGAAGAATGTGAGACGGGTCGAGGGTGTACTTCCTTAACAATGGAACATGGAAGACATTATGAACTCGATCCAATTCTAGTGGCAATTCCAAATGATATGCCACAGCTCCAACTCTCTCTATGATCTTAAAAGGTCCTATATACCTATGATTTAATTTACTCCGTCTTTGAAATCTGATAACACTTTTCCAAGAAGTAACTTTTAAAAATACGCGATCTCCCACCTTAAATTCTAAGCTTCTCTTTCGATTAGCTGCATAACTTTTTATCTATCCTTCATTATTTTTAACCTTTCTCAGATCACTTTTATTTTCTTAGTAGTAACTTCAATTAGCTCAACATTATGCAGCTTCCGTTTACCCACTTCATTCTAGCATAGAAAAGTTCTACATTTTCTACCATAAAGTGCCTCATATGATGCCATTCTGATATTAGCTTAAAAGCTATTATTATAGGAAGACTCAATTATAGACAAATGACGATCCCAACTACCTTGAAAATCAATCACACATGCTTTGAGCATGTCTTCCAAGGTTTAGATGGTTCTCTTAGACTGGCTATCTATCTAAGGGTGGAATGCTGTACTGAATTTCAGTCAAGTTTCAAAAGCTTCTTGTAATTTGGTCTAAAATTGGGAAATAAATCTAGCATCCCTATATGACACAGTAAATACTAGAACTCTATGAAATCTAACTATTTTGTCTACATTCAACTTAGCTAGTTTTAACAGAGAATCAATGTTTCGAATAGCAAAGAAATGGGTTGATTTGGTAAGTTTGTCAACAATTACCCAGATAACATCATAACCATTTTGAGTTATTGGTAATCTCACCACACAATCTATCGTCACATGCTCCCAATTCAATTCTAAAATAGGTAGTAGCTATAACGTGCCTACTAGTCTTTAGTGCTTAGCCTTAACCTGTTGACATACTAGACATCTTGCGACAAAATCGGCAATATCTCTTTTCATACTAAGCCATTAGTAGGATTTTTTAATAGTTCTATATATTTTAGTAATACCCTGATGCATAGTGTACGCTAAACTATGAGCTTCCTCCAAAATGGCTTTTCGAAGCTCATTATCCTTAGGGATACAAATTCTGCTGTTCAAAACCATAATACCATCTTGCCTGATATCATCTAACAAGGAAGGTCTAACTATGAAATTTGCTACCAAGGCACCATAATCATCAGTTTCTAAGGCCGTGTTAAGAGATTTTAAATCCAGTAATAGAGATGCGTAAAAAGACCTGATATAAGACAGAGTTAGCGAGGATTTTCGGTTAAGAGCGTTTGCCACTACATTTGCCTTCTCGGGATGATAATTAATTATACAATCATAATCCTTTACTAATTTCATCCATCTCATTTGCCTCAAATTCAATTCTTTATAAGTAAACAAATATTTCAGGCTTTGTGGTCAATAAATATTTGGTAGGTTTTCCCATACAAATAATGCATTCTAATTTTTTTAAGGCAAACACCATTGCAGCTAGCTCTAAGTCATGGGTAGGGTAGTTAATCTCATGCTTCTTGGGCTGTCAAGAAGCATAAGTTATGACTTTATCATTCTGCATTATAACACACCCTAAACTCTGTCTTGATGCATCACTGAATACCATGTATCCGCTTCCCGTAATGAGGGGAGTAAGAACTAGAGTAGAGGTAAGGCGGTTCTTAAGTTTCTGGAAACTCTCATCGCACTTACTATCCCTTATTCTAACATACAACAGAACCTATAAATAACTTCTACAAAATTCTATGTAATACAGATTGACTAAGGTCAATATAATATATAACAAGTACGTTGCATATATATAAGATCTAAATTCAAGATATCAAACACATTATCTTTATAATATAATCCAACTTTATTCTAATCACCTTAATCCATTACTATTCAACCATTGTCCTAGCACAATGTCAAAACACATTTTCTAATATATTGAGTAATATATATGACCTATACGAAGAATTCCAATAGTTATATACTATTAAATATAGTTAAAGTCCAACAGTTACATCAAGAATTGTTATGCGTCATTACCTTAACCAACCTCTACGTATAGAATGTATAGTATCATACTTAGACTTTCATAACACCATAAGCAAGATTCTTTGTAGACACAAATCTTAATTCTCAATTGGTATGTTATAATATGATACTTTCGATATTCTCAAGATAAACTTCTAACCACCACATCCATATCAAACCACCTCATTCGTATCAATCAAGAATTGTATATTTTAAATTTGATTATAGTCTATAATACTGTTGCAAAATTATTATCCAACTTAGGAGCATCTAATAATAGTTTATTTAAAAATTTCGAAAACACATCCATCTACTCACAGTTTGTGGAAGGGTAACCGTATTCAGATCTAGTCCCCTCGCTAAGTAGTATCTCTCTTTGTAATGTCAGACCTAAATACCATTTGTTCACACATAGAGTATTAATATACTATTTTTTTTTCCAAACATGCGACCTCGATGTAATGTATGCAATGCATATGCACTTAGTTCACGTTCATCGAGGCATTTATTCATCATCAAATTCAATTCATCAAAAACATATCGCTTTCTTATTACAAAACCTTAAACATAATAATGTCGATCCCTAGCTTACCAATTTCAATTATTCAAAGTACTAATGCCTATAGTTCTATTTCATGTATAATCTAATAACCTTATCATTTCATATCATTTAATATCCTTCCATAACTACTTTATACATAAACTTATAACCATTTCCCATTTCAATTTCATCCAAACCATATAAATACACATTACAACAATCTATATATATAATTCCAAATCATATAGCAAAATTACCAATTTTCAACAAAATTAATTTAACTATTGTCAATATCTATTTATCTTAAATTTTAAATTAAGCACACATAAATCTATATTTTCTCATAATAATAATACCTCACCCTAAATTTCATGCTCTTACAACAATTTCATTTCTTAAACATAATACAACATTCTTACCATAATTTCTGCGCCTACATCATACACATACAATTTATTCAATTCCAATCCCTATTTCTAAACTAAATATTTACATTTCACAACTAAGTTTCCAATATTTCTATATATAAAAATCAAAATAAAACACATGGATAACAAGACTTACAATTTTTCCTTCTTTTTTTTCATTTTCTTTCTCTTTTTCTTCATTTTCTCCCTTTTCCTTCTTTTCTTTCCTTCTCCTATGTAAATGTAAGAATTAAATTGGAATTTAAGTTAGTTATTTTTTTCCTATTTACATTTAAATGAAATGGATTGTTAGGATTAATTCTTTTAATCCAATGGCCAAGATTCGTGGCTACCATTTAAAATAAATGAATGACTAATATTCAACCTTATCCAATTCTTAAATCATGGCTTAAATGAAACCAAATGGATGGATGAAATCAAAGCAAATGGATGGTTGAGATTTTGTAGAGAATTGTAGAAAGAATGGATATTTATTTATTTATTTTTGGGCTTAGGCCTAACTAATTAAATTTGGCCTAAAATATATATATATATATATATATAATACATGGCCTAGTTAATTATATTCTTATCCAAAAATGAAATCCCAAAAATAAACTTATTGACAATAAAATTCCAATTCTACACTTTATGGCTACTACATCCTCCAAGTTTACAAAAAAGCCCTTATAAAATCACTTTATAACATTTCTTAAAATTTTAACACTTAATAGACTATAAAAGATATTTAAAATCATGGTAATAATAATAATCATATAAATAGATATATTTGTAATGTTGATTAGGTGAAAGGACGATAATTAGGGTTTATGTCATTTAAACATGCAATTTTCATCAATTTTCACAAAATTAACTTAAAATACATGGAATTAAGCTAACAATTAGCTTAGGGAAGAAGAGATTAACCTTGAAAACACAAAGTCTCCAAGAAATCAAACCCAAATATTGCCTCCTTACCTTGGCCGAATTTCTAGAGTGAGAGAGAGATGAGAGCTTTTGATATTTTTGATAATTATCAAAAATCATACCAAAATTTGAAAATGGCCATATATATATATATATATATTCTCATTTAATAAAGTATCCCTAGTCTTTTTAGTCAAAGGCAAATGAGTCCCAAAATTTGTCCAACAAGTTTCTCAATAGTAAATATAAAATATCATTTAAGCCCTTATATTTTAAAAAATTATAAATTAACCTCAAATTCGGTCAAACTTATTTTGACCAAATTTATTTTAATTCAATTTATAATTCTAAATATTGATAGAATATTTTAACTTTCTTTAAGTAACATTCGAGTCATGAAATATAGCTCTCAATTGTTAAACTATTTAACGCGTAAACTGTTTACAGTTTTCGGCCTAATATCATCTCCGAGAGTGCTAAATCTCTTGTAAATAATATTTAATCTCTCTCATAGTAAGGAAGAACATAAGTTATTAGTTGTGATCTCTTGGATTCACTGTGGAGTTAGCCATAAGCCGAAATCGATATCATCGAACTCGTTTCGAACTATTCGGATGCTTAACGACTATGGTTAATGTTTAGCAATATACCATAATCCCTAAACCACAATGAAAAAACTCTTCATCGAACCTATTATGATTAATTATACATTTAGTGTGGATAATATCTTTCCATTCGTCTAATCCCAACTAAATTAGGGCTCACAGATGTCAAAACCCTAAATTTAGTTATATGCAGATAATTAGTCAATACGTGCTGAACTTATCACTATGAACTCTTCGTATAACATTTATGCTTTGGCCAAAGACTTTATTTTCAGCAGTTTACTAATATTCATCTGGGAACTCGAATTTAGACTAAGTTAACAGAATCTCAAAATCCTTTGTATCGAGTCAACGGAACCTTGAAATCCTCTATATCGAGTCAACGGATTCCATCTGACAATCATTTGCATCTCGATATAAACAATACATGACCAAACCTGCTTGTGTGTACAAGACATGATTAGCCTCGCATTTATACACCATATGAACCATATGCATATATACTGATCAATAACTATGACGTCTCATAGCTTTGGTCACGTTCGAAAAATAATTTTTTAACTGTCATTCCACACTAATGTCCTAATGATATGACTATCATATCACTCGCAGTAATATCATCTCATGATATTTACCGAAGACATTCAGTGTGCCTACTAAGAGACATCGATGCCCATTCGATATTACATATGTAGGGAACTATTTAGATAATCTAATTATCTTGGACAATTCATATGCATATTTTATCATTAGTATGTATAGATAGAAAAAGCAGCATACACACATGAATTGAATCAATTTTTTTTTATTAATAAATATGCACAGTACATATTATAATAGTAATTCAATACAATATGCTCAAAACTGACAACACAAATGGTTTTAGAACATACGACATTAACATATATCACATCTTACGCCTTAATTTCATGTCAACTAAGCATCCGTAACCTCAGTTAAATTATCTTATAACCATAATATGTTGTAAACGTATTATGAATGTAAATCTAATGCATTTAAATAATATTGAGGTTATGAGTTTTAAAATTATGAACAATTAGTATGACGATAAATTTTATAATTTAAGGTATTTGATATATTATGATTGTTATTTTTTAAAATCTTTGTCTATTCTAATTTAGAATTATTAAAATTATCTTACAAATCAATATATATATATATATATATAAATTCATATTAACATAATTTTTACTTATGTGTATCAATAAAGAATACTTTAATTATATTTTTAAAAAATATTTTATTATTTATTAAATATTTAAAATTTATTAGTTGGAGAATCTTGTCGGGTTTATGTGTTCTCTAGAGCAAGATCTCGGATTTAGCTACTACAATTGAAGAGATTAAGTACGTGTACTTGTTGAAGAGGAACCTAGTGAAAAACCCTAGGTGGTACTATCTCCAGATTCGACCTAGAAAACGTAATCCTATCACGGGTAATCCATTTTGTAACAAGGATTGGAAGAATAAATGGTTTTTTTGTTGGTGGTGAGTGAAATTCTGATAATACTATCCAAGTGCCTAGATTGTTGGGGGATGCAATCACTTGGACTGATATGCCAAAACTCTCAACTCAGAACTTCGGGAGAGTTGATACGGCTAGGTTCTCAGTATCATATCAAAGGTCCTTCAATTCTCACGCTGACCTAATCTCCTAAGGTCTTGTGAATTTTTGTGTTTCTAAAGGCCGTTTAATCTCGAAGAAAACTCAAGCTAGTAAGTAGTTTACTTTCTCTACTTCTCGTCTCAGGTTATGGTAATTGACTTTTGCCTATTTCTTTCTTGTAGTAGGAGAAATAACCCTTAAAAAGTAGGTGAAGAACCTTTTGGACGCCTTAAAAAAGCTGGCTCAAGGCAGAAAGGCTGAAAAGGCTCCCAAGGCCTCGAAGACCAGAGTTGGGATTTTCGTCCCAAGGCTATCTCTCCTTCTCCTTCTAAAGAAATTGTGGTCAAAAGCAACTTGCCACCTCTTTTCGGCCCTACATTAGACAAGGGGAAGCACAAGAGGAAGGAGGTGGAAGTGGAGGAGGAATAGCCGAAGAAGAAAAAGTGACAGCCGATCAAGAAGACTAGTGAAAGCAGCTTCTCTCGGGCCTTCCCCGAGCTCACTGCTGAGGAATTCCTTCGAAAAAAAAGGAGTTTTATGCCCACCTTATCTCTGTCATCAATGAGTAGACGATTTGCATTTCTTCTGAGTATTCAGAGGTCATATCCTTTACTGAGCCCTGTGCAATTTTAGATTATAAGCAAAAATGGCTATACCGTTTATGTTAACGAATATTTCCTTCATATGATGATGACATCTCTCCTTTTTGTCTAATATCTAATTGCTTCTCATAATCTGCTCAAGTCCATCATGTCATAACTATGTACCGAGGCTCTGTAGAGAGAGATGCCTCAGGTAAGCTAGAGATGACAAACGCTTAATTGATCATTTTTTGTCTTCCATACTTAACATCTTTACATCACTTGTAAAAAATTCAGTTAATGAAAAATTGATGACCTAAAAGATCTGACTTGAACTAAGAACTTAAAACTTAAAACTTAAACCTTGAGTCTTACAAGTCAGTCCTCCATACTTAAACTGGATGCATAACTTAGAATAATTTTCGTTAACATAAATATCTTGAAAGATCTGACCTGATATGAGTTGAGAACGTAAAACTTGAACCCTACAAGACAGTCTTCTTAACTTTTCTTCTTAGAAGTAAACATTTTCATATAGGAACCACGTAAACCCTAACACGTTCTAAGCTCAAGGCTTATACGGGTCTTGGATACTATTACCCAGATATGAAATTGTAAAATGTAGTCGTTTGGGAACCATTAAACCCTTGTACATTCAAAGGTGAAGCTTTGGGGTTATTCAAGTTTTGGATGATATTACCTCGAGATGAATGAAAAGTGGTTATCTGGGAACCATTTCACTTTTGTACATCCTGAGGTTAGGTTCAAGGCTTATTCGAGCTATTGATGGTATTATCTTGAGATGAATGAGACGTGGTTATCTATGAATCATTTCACTCTTATACGTCATGAGGCTAGGCTCATGACTTATTCGAGTTATGAATAATATTACCTGAGATGAATGAGATTCTTTTTCTTTGTACTTCAAGGACCACTTTATCGTTAGTGTACCCTCATTGTCAAGAATCTTGTGAACTTCAGAAAATTGTATATAAATAATATCACTGTATTATGTTTAAAACAAAAGTTTTTATAAGTCCTAGTTAATTCTTAGCAGTAATAAAACTTAAGCAGTTCTACGTTCCATAGCTTCTTCACCCTACTTCCATTAAAAGACTCTAACTTGTATACTTTGGGTCTCAGAATCTTAGTGACCTTACAAGGCCATTCTCAGTTAGCCCCGAGAACACGTTCTCCTGACATTCTAGTGTTTAGGGTAACTTATCTTAAGACCAAGTCTCTAATTTGGAAGGTACGGTGTCAGACATTTTTGTTGTAATACATGGCCACCATTTGCTAATAGGCCACTACCTTTATAATCACTTGATCTCTCTTCTCTTCAAGTAGATCTAGTTCTAAACGTATGTTTCGGTTGTTCTCTACCTCATTGTAGTTACTGATTCAGAAAGTTGGCAAGCTGACCTTGATTAGAATTATTGCTTCACATCCGAAGGCTAGAAGGTAAAGAGTTTCCCCCGTGGCCACTTTTGTGGTTGTTCTATAAGCCTAGAGTACCTCTAGAAGCTTATTAATCCAAACACCCTTATATTCCATGAGCTTCTTTTTGAGTGCTTTCTTGATCACCTTGTTTGCAGTGTTTACTTGTCCATTGGCCTTTGGATGAACTGGTGTTACAAATCTTTGGTCGATTGAGAAGTCTGAGTAGATATTCCTAAAATTTGAGTTGTCAAATTACTTTCCGTTGACTATAATCAGCACTTTAGGTATTCCGAACCGATAAATGATGTTTTGCTTGACGAAAGCTGTGATCTTCTTCTCGATGATACTAACCAATGGCTCAACCTCTACCCATATAGTGAAGTACTCAATTGCCACTGCCAAGTACTTCGTATTATCCTGGGTAGCAAGAAATGGGCCAATGAGATTCAGTCCCCATTGAGCAAAAAGCCAAGGGCTTGACAAAGAAGTCAACTTTTCAGGGGGTTGCCTTAATATATCACCATGTATCTGACATTCATTACAAGTTTTCACAATCTAAGTTGCATCTTGTAATAGAGTGGGCCAATAATACCTTTGCCTTAGGACTTTGTGCATTAGGGAACATACTCCCTCATGGTCAACACATGCTTCGTGATGGATCTCTTTTAGAACCCGTGCAACTTCCTCAGGTCTTAGGCACCTTAAATAAGGAATACTGAATCCTCATTTGTATAGTTCCCCGTGTGAAATTATAATTGATTTAAATTAGCACTTCAATTCAATTGAGTCATGAAAATACCTTATAATAGTAAAAATAGCATGTAACGATTGTAGAACATTGTGCGGTACATGATTAATTCGATAGTATGATTGATTGGGCTGAACAACCTTATCTATTAATAGGCCCAACACATGATATTCCTCAGATTTTGAATGCAAAAAAGAAATAGAAGCTCTATTTGTATAGAAAAAAATGGACCCTTCTCTTAAAAATAATAATAATAATAATAATAATAATAAATAAATAAAATAATAATATTATTATTATAAACAGAAAAAATATAAAAAAAAATTAGGCTAAATTCTAAACAATCATGTCTTCAAACTCGTTATCTACTTGAAAAAGTGAAAAAAAAAAATATTTTGCAGAAAATATTAATTTGAATTTTGTGTAGTCGTGTTTATAAGTTGATGATCATAATAAAACCATTAATGTTAAGACAAAAGGTTTACCCCCATAATACATCATATAGGCTACAAATATAGTAATATATAATATTGGGCAACGCCTTTTGTCTATTATTGATCATCCTTTGATGAGAATATGAATATATACATTACAAGGTTTTTACTAACTCATGTTGAACATAGATCTCATTCTAACAAATATACGGGATCCTTTTCTTCAAAATGCGAATCTAGCTGGCTGATGCAGTAATCCTCGTTATGTGTCAACTTGAAATAAACAAACGAGCTTAAAGTAATATTCTCACAGCAAGGAGGCCACCATAATCCCAGGCTCTCCGATGTCCTTGTTGACCAACTATTAGCAGCAAGTCAGACCTGCATTTGAAGTTTAACTTGCCACTGCAAATGAGTAACTGTATCTGTGTGCAGATCATGAATTTAAGTTGGCAACAGATGCATGTCTCTGTTCAATAGCTCTATACTTCCACTTCCAACAATTATATGGAAAGAATAAGATTGACATTGGCTGCTAGGTAGAGTCAATAACTATACTCAGATGCATGGTCCGCACCACCCTTACGAAATTATCAAATTCCATCTTTCGCGTCATGCCAGTTATTTTTCTAGAATATTAGTTTCGTATAAATACTATGCCCTCCTCATTTCACCTGCCAAAGCCTACAGAATTTTCTTTTCCTTTTTCATTAACAACAAAAATGTTGAATTAAAATTTGAACAGGTTAAGAAACAGCTCTCAATCAATTTGCTCCAATAACAGCCAGCCGCTGTATAGAACTATTGATGAGAGTGTCTGATTATTAGCTAGGAATGGAGTAAAAATTACTACAAATCCAAAGTCCAATCCACGGTCAGCACATCAATAATAAAGTACACAACTACTCTACCCCAAATATAATTTCAGTAGCTTTTAAAGCTTGATGCAGTTCTTTAATGGAAATTACATCTAATAAATTGAAGAAATGCGAAAAAACAAAAACAAATTGTGCAGTGAATAATTTTTTCATTAATCGGCTAAAAGCCAAATTACAGATCACGAACAGTTGATTACACTTGGAGGATGAATCCCAAAGAAGAAACCAAAGCAAAAAGCAAAACTAGTATCTTTGGCACCAAAGTATAGCACGTCCTCATCTTTTCCATCGCGTGAAATTATAATTTTTCTTCTACCATCTTTGTTGCTGATTTCTACTCTGGCGCTGTAGCTTTTACGACATGAATAATATTTTCTTGGTGGGTCTGTCTTTCCGAATCCGGATGAAGCATTAGTAGCCTTGTGACTTCCATGATCTCTTGAGAACTTTTGGTCATCCGGGGCTGAAGGCCGAGACCAATTTGAATCCACTTTGGCTTTCTTGGAATAAAACCGACTGTCGTAAGCTTTTCTCTTTTCAGGATTTGTCAAAATATCCAGGGCTGATTTGATGAGCTTGAAAGCACCGTCGGCGGCAACAGAAGGGTTCTTGTCAGGATGCAACATCAGGGCCATTCTCTTGTACTGCTTCTTGATAACGCTTGTATCAACTTCTGGATCTGTAATGGCTAGAAGTTCATACCAGGTAGATTTCCACGCTGCTAATTCATGCACTTTGTAGGCGGTGAAGTAATCGCCAACGTTGGGTAAACTTGGGTTGAAATCCTTGGCTGCTTTGAGAGTTTTGAAAGCCATGTCTATGTTTTGAAGCTTGAAGTACTCTTCTGCGGCATCTCTGGCCTTCTCGGCCGCTAACTGGACAAGATCTGTCAGCATTCTTTGTAACTATGAGAAAAGGAGAGGAACAAATACGTTTTGACAATGATACACTTGTTTATAGAGCATGGATGATTGCTTGGTCTTGACGCTATTTGTTTATTTCCTGATTGAAAACAGGTTTCTAATAATTTAGACTTAGTTGGATTTTCCTTAATCGATTAGGTGTCAGAGGACGTTTACTCTTCCTCTTAAAAAAAAGATTTCCAATTTAAATAGGATAAGCTTTAATAACTCGACCGATGAATATTTTCTCAAGGTCAGTAATTCAATTTGATTGAGGCATGCGTTGTAGATTCTTAGAATACTGCAGGGTTACATGATTAATTCGATAGCAAAATGGATCGGGCTGGTAATCAATGTATTCTAACATGATTAATGGCCACACGGTTCCTTAGTTAAAAAGCTGTCTTAGTTTGTATAACGCCCGAGGCTACAACAGTTCTTTAAAGGATGTTAGGGCTTTAAGGGTCATCACTCATCAATATTGTTCATATATAACAACGCTAATGATAAGAGACCGATTTGTTCCTTCTAGTTATTAGATAACCTTATCAATGATTAGGCAGTAAGGATATCCAAATAATAAAAATTTTGTTTTTTTGAGCAACAGCTTGAAAAGTGTCCTGCAAATCTAGTATTGAATTTCCATGTTTACTACCAACAAATACTTGTCTTGACATACTACAACTCTTTCTTAGTTAACGAGGGTATACTTCAGTAATTGGTTATTCATCAACAGACAATGGAATTGACCTGTTTGTAGAGTTATCAGTGTAATCAATCTCCTTTGTGGGCATGCTTACCTCCGTCGACTACCGAGGAAAAATGCTGGTCGTTGAGGCGATGGAAGAGTAACAGAGTAACCGTTAAACATGAGAACTACTGTAGACATTGGAGGTCTCTCAATGGCTACAGTAGTTGTTAATTTTTATTAATTAAAAAAGGAAGTCGCCTGCTTAATTAACTCATATGGATGTTGCGTGGTATTTCACAACAATGAGTAATCTCCGATGTGAAGACGCCTGGAATTTGCTAATGGTGTCCAGTTGCACATTCTTCACGGCCGGCTTTACAGACTTCAATAGACAAGCCTGTATAAGTTGACGACCAAGACTTAAATGTCAAGACTTTGTAGTGCTTTCCTTTTCTAAAATGTCTGGTCTGAAAAGGACCTTCTTTCATTATTAATCCTTCTGCTATGTAATTGTATCCTTTTGTAAATGGTCTTTTAACTTCAAATGTACGTCAATTCCTTTCAAGTGATTTTTTCTTCTCTCCTCTTAATTGGTTTTTCTTTTATACGACCGGTGTTTTATTCAGTCTTGACATTAATTTTTTAGATTTATCACCACCACGCTAATAGACTGTTCACAGTCTTTGACCCTTATAAGGCTTCTAATTGTCACTGTTTTCAATAAATCTAATCTCTACTTGGGATTAGCTGACGAGTTATTATCGAACATTAAAAAGAAAAAGACGACAAAGGAGATATGAAATGTTCTCGCAAAATTATATGAGGCAAAAACACTTTACAATAAAATTTTTCTTTTGAGAAGATTTTACACTCTTCCAATATCATAATCAATAATAGTGACAGAGCACATTAACACTCTAAAAACTTTATTTTCGCAACTCACATTATTGGGTCATAAAATAGAGAAAAATGAACGTGCGGAGCTTATACTTTAAAGTATAACAAACTTGTATGATCAACTCATTATCAACTTGACAACTCAAGACACTTGCTTCGATAACCTAATTTTCGACAATATAGCGATGGGTGTATTGGAGGAAGAAAACGAGTGTAAAAATAAAGAAGATAGGTTGGCAAGTTCACATCAAACGGAGGCTCTATCAGTAATGAGAGAGAGATCAACGGAACGTAGCTCTAGTGGGAGTCAAAATTATGGTAGATCAAAATCAAGAGGTAAGAAGAAAGTTAAATGCTATAGTTGTGGCAATGTCGGGAAAGTGAAAAAGGAATGTTGCAAAAATAAGAAGAATATAGATACAAGTTCTCAAGAAAATATGACAAATACCTTAGAAAATGAAGAAATCTTCTATAGCGAGACGACAATAGTCACTAAAGGTAGAATGAAATTTGATGATGTAAAGCTCATGGATTCAGTAACGACATGGCACATGACGGTTCCATCAATACAAACCTATCTCAGAAAGATTTTTGTTCATGGGAGATGATCATGCCTTGGAGATTGTCGGTATTGAGACTATCAAATTAAATATGTATGACGGCATAACTCGAATCATTTAGGAGGTACAACATCTGAAGGGCCTTAAGAAGAATTTATTGTCTCTAGGACAATTGGATGAGATTGAGTGTAAAACTCATATTCAGAATGGGATTATGAAGATCGTAAAAGGAGCACTTGTAGTAATGAAGGTGGAAAAGGTAGCTGCAAACTTGTACATATTGCAAGAAATAGAGGCATCGGTTCATCTTCAAATTACAAAGAAGAATAAATGATGATATGACATGAAAAACTCGAACATATGTTAGAATGAGGTTTGAAAATTCTCTGAGAACAGAAACTACTTCCTAAACTCAAAATGGTATCTCTACCATTTTGTGAACATTGTGTTATTAGTAAACAACACAAATTGAAGTTTAGCACATCCAGTTCTAAAAGCAAAGGTATTCTAGAATTATTTCATTAAGATGTTTGACAAACATCAGTTAAGTCCCTAAGAGGAGCAAAATACTCTGTGTCATTTATTGATGACTATTCTAGGAGATGTTGGGTGTATCCAATCAAGAGGAATGGGGATGTGTTTGAAGTTTTTAAAGTGGGGGGTAGAACTTGAATATGGAAAAAAGATCAAGTGTCTCAGGACGGATAATGGAGAAGAATTCACCAATGATATATTTGATGCATTTTGTCAACAAGAAGGGATTAAAAGACAATTCACTACGATATACACTCCTCAGCAAAACGAGGTGGTAGAGCGGATGAATAGAACCTTCTTGGAAAAGACAAGGAAACTGTTGAGATCAACAAAATTACACAAGTCTTATTGGGTAGAAATTGTTAATACCACTTATTATATAATAAATTGGTCACCATTAACAACAATTGAATTAAAGACACTGATGAAGATGTGGACTGAAAAACCAATTGACTACTCCAACATCTATACATTTTGAAGTTCTGTGTATGTGATGTACAATTCTCAAGAAACAACGAAACTGAATCCAAAATCTAGGAAATGCATATTCTGGAGGTATGCTGATGGAGTGAATGGGTATCGCTTGTGGGGCCTCACTATCCACAAGCTTATCATTAGCAGAGATGTTATTTTTTTATAAGATAAACTACAAAAAAAGAATAGTGATAGTACTAAAAATGAGAAACTAAAGACTATTATAGTTTAGGTGGAAGGAAAATTAGAACATAAAGATTCTTTTGAAGTAATACCGGAGCACGAAGAAGAATCAGTTGAGTTTGAAGTTTTAGAAGTTTGACGATCAACTTGTGAGAGAAGAACACCATCTTGACAATCAGAATACATTATAGAGGGCAATGTTGCATACTGTCTTTTAACAGAGGATGGGGAGCCATCAACTTTCCAAGAGGCAACGAGTAGCTTAGATGCACATCTATGAATAGCAACAATGCAAAAAGAAATTGAAGTTCTTCATAAGAACAAAGTTTGAGATCTTGTGCCACTACCACACGGGAGGAAGACCATTGGAAACAAATGGCTTTATAAGATTAAGCGGCATAGGGATGATCAAGTGGAGCAGTATCGTGCAAGATTAATAGTTAAAGGGAATACTTAGAAAGAAGACATTGATTTTAAGAAGATATTTTCGCCAATTGTACGACTTACTACAGTCGTAATAGTCTTGGGTATATTTGTTATGTTTAACTTATATTTAGACCAGTTAGATGTAAAAATTGCATTTCTTCATGGAGAAAATGAAGAAATTTATATACTCCAGCTATAGGGTTTTGAAGAAAATGATAAAGAGAACTTGGTTTGCATGTTAACCAAATCTTTGTATAATTTCAAGCAGGCGCCAAAGTGTTGGTACAAGAGATTTGATTCCTTTATTATTATCCTTGGATACAACAAACTGAATTCTGACCATTGTGGGTATTTTAAGAGGTGTCACATCCCAGATTCCTTGGAATGTGACCGACAGAAGACAAGATTAACTTGTCTCCCTCAGCCTCATATTACCATGCAATCCAATGACATAACATTTATAGCCTGTTATATACAGATTAAACATACATACTTGGATCTTTATCTAAATTTACACATATTTATATTGCACAAAATGGACTCAATTCATCAAAACTGTTAAAGGGCTCTATGCCCATGACATACATATATTGATTCATAAAATACAAACTAGGGCTATAATGCTCGAACCAAACACAACTATGCATATGTAGACCCAAAACCCCTAATGATTGCATATCGATATCCAGATCCACTGGCTTGGCCTCGAGAAAAACTACTATACTTTTGGACCATACATAGAACCTACAAAACTGAAGTGAGGAGATAGGTAAGTCTTGGGGAGACTTAGTGAGTGAAAAGAAAAATTATTAATAAAATCATTATATACGTATATATATACTTTAAGTGTAACACTTGTGATTTCTTTTGTAGATGTATGAGCTTATTTTTATAAGTTTGAAAAATGTAGTAGACATGAAGGGT